>PVJD01009026.1:0-66813 GCA_004026545.1 Mormoops blainvillei
CTCTAAAAGTATTCTTAATTAAAAATAATCAGCACACATTCAAAGGAGGCACATAACAAAATAAGACTTCATGAATCAGAATAAGAAAAAAGTGAACCAAACATCTTAAAATACTAAAATTTTGAAATTATCATGTATAGCTTTATGCTAAATATGAATATTTAAAGAAATAAAAAACTAAAAGCAACAAATGAACAAAAAGGCAAACAAACAAACAAAAACTCAAAAACACAGATAAGAGTATGGGAAGGGGGAGTGGGAGGACAGTAAAGGGTAAGTTTGGTCAAATATATGGTGACAGAACATGGTATAATTTGGGTGGTGGGCATTCAATGCAATATACAGACCATGTATCATAGAAATGTACACTTGAAAACTATATAATCTTATTAGTCAATGTCACCCCCATAAATTTAATTTTAAAAAATATTTAAAAAATAAAATATAAACTTGAAAATATTTGGGAGAATAAGAAACCATGAAAAGGAGCATAAATTTTGAAGAATAAAGAAATCTATAATTTTTAAAACTGAAATTAAAAGCTGAGTGAACTTTTTTTTAGCTGAATTAGTGAGATAGAGCTAAATTTAAAAGAATAATCCATCCTTTCACTTCTAATCTGTTTCTATCTTTTGTTCTATGAGGAGGGTCTCTTGAAGACAGCAAATATATGGGTCTTGTTTTCGTACCCATTTAACTACCCTATGTCTTTTGATTGGAGCATTTACACCATTTACATTTAAAGTGATTATTTGTAGATCCATATTTATTGCCATTTTATTTTTTTAACTATTTTCCTCTCTGTTTTTTTTTTCTTTCTTCTTCTTAAAGCAAGTCCTTTAACATTTGTTGCCATACTGATTTGGTGGTAACAAAGTACTTTAGCTTTTTCTTGCCTGCGAAAGAAGTTAAGAGACCTGAGGCTGGAGTGAGAAAGTCCAACATATATTTAATATGTTCCTGACAAAATATGACTTATCTATTAGATTTTTATTGTTTTGGTCTCATATATCCTTGTATTCTACATAAAGAATACAAGTTTACAATTTATAAATACTATATATATTTTTGTAAACTAAATCTCTGCCTATGAATTTTTCAAATGCAATATATTTTAATAATTACCAAAAATAGGCACAACTGATAAATAAGAACCAAATGAAAATAACTTGGCTTTAGTAGGTAATGGATATTCTCCTTCATTTCTTTGTACAACAATCTCAAAAAGAAATAAAAGGAATAAAAAGAATAAATTGGTCTCTATATGTTGTACTCAATTTGTTATTTATATTCTGCATATTTAAAATCCAGCTATATTGATTTGGTGGGGTTTTTTTTGTTAAATTAACCAAAATATTCAAAATTGTCTTATAATCATGATACTTATTTTAAAACTATTAATTCCTCTGTATTCTTGAAAGAGCATAAAAATATATTGTCAAGTTCTGTTACATGTGTGTTTTAATTAAACCCAGCCAAAGATAACTTTGTTAAGGGTCAAATGGACATACAAAAATCATACAAGCAAACCTAAAACACCAGAGTACCAAAGAGTAAGAAGGAACATGTCATGCTGAAGAGCTGTTCAAATAAATTGATATACAATATCTTTACCTTGTGATGAATTTTTTCAAATCTGTTTTAATGACAAGCTTAAAAATAGTTCTAAAATCAAAATATTCTTTCTCAATACCCTACATATCTAAAAAGGTGAGATGGTCTCTCTAAAAGGCATACACTTCTTGTAGGAACATTCAAGATAAGTAGGCAAAAATAAAAAGGTATGGTTTCATTGGCAGAACCAAAATTGTAATAAATATATCCTGTATGTTCCTAGGTACTTGGCATTTAATATTAAACAAAAGGGGTTAACATGATAAAGCTTATAATCCACTTATTTCTAGTTAATCAAGCAAACAAATGAACCAGAAGTCTTCTAAATTTAGCACAGAACTAAAAGTAACCCATCATTCTTTTAAATCCTATAATGCGCCTGAGTCAGAAATTAATTTCAAAATAAAAGCAAATGACTATGCAATAATTTCTTTGTAGCCTTCCCAAATTTGAAATACAAAGAAATTATTTTAAAAATTAGAAGCAAATGAAGAATCAGCAACAAATCCAAAGAATAAAAAAAAAAAAGTATACCTGGCAAAAAGTGAAATTTATGCCAAGGTAGAAATGCAGCAAAAAAGTCCATTTTTTCCAATCTCAGAGAGATCAGAGTTCCCTAAAAGCACATGTTATGGCTCTGAAAGGCCATTTCTGTGATCCTTTGATTAGAATGCTGAGAGTTTGGCAATGGGAAAAATGAGGACTATGTTTTTAGAGACTAAGTACGGTATAACAGAATGGGAATGGAAGTGACTTTGAAGTATTGGGAGGTCAAAAAGTCTGTTAGGTTTTTTCCATACAATAGCTGTAGTAGTGCTTAGCTGTCTTTAACTTCATTTGAAACAATTTTGTTAGGTTGTAACAAATCTAGATATCTCCTCAATGCATACTGATTCGGGTCTGGTTCTTTCTATTTAACTTTATGAATGTGAGAGCTGTAATATAAGTGTAAATTTTTAAAAAACTTATTATCAAAATTGGTGAATTTTTGTGCAGCCATTTTAATATTGAAGATGGAAGAAAACATGCAACATTTTTGGTTTATTATGCTTTATTATTTCAAGATAGGTGAAAATGCAACTCAAATGCAAAAAAAAAAAAAAAAGATTTGTGCAGTGCATGGAGAAGGCGCTGTGACCAATCAAATGTGTCAAAAGTGGTTTGCGAAGTTTCTTGGTACTATTGACATTTTGGCCAAATAATTCTTTGTATGGGGCTGTCTTAGGCATTAGAAGATGTTTAGCAGCACCCCTGGCCTCTATCCGCTAGAAGTCAATAACGGGAGATAGCTGACATACTCAAAATAACCAAATCAAAAAAGTTATTGATGAAAATGAAAAATGTGGCACTTATTTGGTGGGAAAAAATGTAATGGACTTTTGGCCCACCCAATAGAAATCATGCTGACACATCATTACTTTTTTTCTTTTTAGATTATAGCTTGCTATTCAAAGAAAAAAGTCTTAATATTGTGAAACAATTTGTTGGATATCTCCTCAATGCATACTGATTTGGGTCTGGCTCTCTCTAACTTTATGAATGTGAATGTCATCTGGGTAGCTGCATGAAATTTAGAGTTTAGCCTTAGAGGAATTTTGACTAGAATTGTAGTTAAAAATAATTCCCCTCAGGACATTGCTTTATTGTTTACTTATTTCCAGTTATAGAGAGAAGATACCAGAGATAACCTGATCTTTATTCCTTTATATGTATGTTTTCCCTCAAGTATTTAAAAGATATTTTTTCCTTGGGTGCTCAGTTTCTTCAAGATACACTTATAAGTTATATTCTTCATGAATTTAGTCTTCAGGATGCCTCACCTTTTTGTTGCTATTTTTGTTGTTGACCTTCATAATTTTATCTTTGGACTATGCACACCTGTAATGATTTTATCTACTAGTGATTTTTAGAATACATTTTAAAACATGGCATATTAGTAGTTGGTTTTTAAAAAATGTTATTTATTTTCAGAGAGAGGGGAAGGCAGGGAGAGGAGGAGGGAAACATCAACTGGGTATCTCCTATGCACCCCCAACCAGGGATCTGGCCGGCAGCCCTCACCAGAAATGAAGTGGTGACCTTTTGGCCTGAGGGATGGTGCCCTACCCACTGAGCTACACCCATCAGGGAACGTATTTGTATTTGAATGGATGTTCCTCCAACAGGGCAAATAGTGCTACTCAACTTTAAATATGTGATTAAATCACCTGTGAGTTTTAAAACTGTTTATATCTTGCTATAGCTTCACCTCTAGAGTTTTTAGGCTCGAGAAGAATTTGGTTTTCTACACAGAAATGGAATATACACATTTCATTTTATTTTTTTATTTATTGTTGTTCACTTATAGTTGTCCCGCTTTTTCCCCATTGCTATCCCCCGCCCCGCCCCTACTCACTCCCACCGTCCATCCCTCATCATTGTCTGTGCCCAGGAGTCCTCTGTTCATGTTCCTTGGTTTGTGCCTCACTCCTCCCCTCTGGTCACTGTGTGTTCTTTTTTTTATTTTTTATTATTTTATTTTTATTGTTGTTCAGTTACAGTTGTCCCATCTTTTCCCGCACTGTTCAGCCCTGCCCTGTCCTCCCCCAACTCCCACAGTCAGTCTCCCCCATTGCCCATGCCCATGAGTCCTCTATTCATGTTGCTTTGTTTTCCCCTTTCCTTCATTCCCCTGTTATCCCCTGCCTCCTCATTTTAAAACATCTTTTCTCTATATTTTTATATTTTAAAAATTTAAGCTTATCTAAAGTGAAAAGTTATAATGAAATACCCTTCCTGTGAATTTATCAGTTACTCAATTGTTTACGCTTCTTTACTAAATTGACCAATTGTTCATCTTTTTAACATCTGCTTATTTTCTTTATTTTATGTGTTATACACTATTTTTTAGCAAAATGTTTGAAAGTCACATGCATGACACCTTGCCCATAAACACTTAAGCATGTCATTCCTAAAAATAAAAACATCTTCTTACATAACCACAAAAATATATCACCCCTAACTAAGCTGACATAAATATTATCTACTATTTAGTCAATATTTAAATTACTCTATTTAATTTATTTTAGCTTTTTCATTTTAATTATACAGGACCCACTCAAACTTAACATGAATTGTTATCTAGGTTATTATGTATCTACAGCGAAACTATAGATGATTCAGCTGGTTACTAATCCATAGTGTGAGGAATTCACTTTTTTATTTTCAAATTAGCTTGCATGATAGATATAGCCTTACACTACCAAAAGCTAGGTGAAGGAGTTGTGACTTAATACTCTATTGAGATGAATACATCAAATGACCACCTACTTATTAAGAACTTTGTTATTTTGATGACTAATCTATTTTTCTCCATTTGGAATTAAGGACATTTAAAAAATCCATTTATTCAAAATGGCATTAAATAACTTTTGGTATCTCTATCTGCAATCATTCTATAGCATTGTGCTGAAAGTGTTATACAATCAAGAATACTAAGGAATATGTCTTCAGAGAAGTGCTTGTAAAATCTGGAGGAAAAATATGTATTAGTAAAACAGATGGTAGAATGAAGAGGATACCAAAATCTGCACCAAACTTTGAGTTCCTGTTCTTACAAGACACCACAATAATGAATTGTGTACATGTTTATAGAAACTATCATGAATAAAAACTATACTATGGGGAGATTTTAGAGCAAAAATTTAGGTGTTAAATAGCTTTGATTTATGAGATAATTTCAGAAATTGAAACCATTAAGTCATTTATTTTATCAATAGTTTAGTTTCCTCTTTTGGGTGTCACCCTGGTGCTACGAACTGGAAGAAAATGTTAAACAAAACCAGACATATTCTCAACCATTATGAAGTGCACAACCTTGTCAAAGTAGACAGACATCGGCCAAGGGTTCAGCAGCTACATATGCAATCCGAAGGTTGCACAGGCGCAAGGATTTATGATGATATTGATGCTTCTAAGAGGGGAATCTGACCGAACCTCACATTTGCTCCTTTTTATATGATTTTTACATATTATAAGCTGTAGCATTACCAGGGAAATATCTGTCCCTCTCTCCCACACTCCTTTGCTCAGCTTTTATATTTTGTCTCTCTCTGTTTCAACCCTTAATCTAAAAGACAACATACTGTTATTCAATCTATTCTATTTGAAAAGAAGTTCTTAAACTTTCACAAAAGTAGGGTATGGCTTTGTTTCATGTTTTATGAATCACCGTTCAACAACTAATTTGATTAAATTTATCGTATCTTCCTTCTGCACTGTCCACCCTGTCGTAGATGTGGATTCATGAGTTGAGTTGTTTTCTCAGGAACATGAAATAAGCGTGCCTTACCGAACCCAACAGTGCTTGTCAGAAGAAAACCACAGTGTTGTTACAAAAATTGTCAGAACAAATTAAGTCACAGCGAATGTGATAATTCATTTGAGAAATCATGTTTTACAATTTGCTTCATTTTGTGAAGCTTAACATAATTCTTCAAAAATTTTACACTTTCTAGATAACGTGTGAACACCATAAAGAATGGCAGTTTTGTGAAAAACTGTTTCTAGCTAAATGATACCAACTTCCAGATATGAAAACAAATGAACAATATATTAGCGATTGATATAGAATGTATTATCATTGACTGATATATAAACATCATAGTAATGTGATTCCTTTAGAAGGTATCTTAATCTCTGACAAGAAAGCTTATGAGAAAATATAGTTAAATGTCTGACATCTCCTTTCAATCACAAATTCTATATTCACATTTATCACTAGGCAGAAAATAAAGATAGTGAAAGATGAAAAAAGGATTACTCAGCTTAATGGTTAAATGATTTTTAAATTTCAGTGTTTCAAATAATATACCTACAACTGACAATACCAGCATAGACACCTGACTTAAAAACAGGTACAAGCTTTTAAGGACATAACAAATTACATGTTCATAAAAACTCTATTATTATCAAGAGAAAACATAGCTAAAGATAGCATTTAAATATTCCACTTTTATTCTAATACTTATTAGATTAAGTGAGAAAAGAAGGGTTAAGGAGGCAGCAAAGAAGGGTAGACAGAACATAGACACGGGGGCCAGAAATACCTGAGTTAAATTCTGCTTCCACTCCCTATCTACACTAAAGCCATGTAGCCAGTACACTAAAAGCAAGTACACTAACTAAAGCAAACAACTACACTAATTGTACTAATGCCAGTAGAAACCCTCTCTGAACCTGAGGAAACAGATGAGAATACTAATGATTATCTTTCCAGGTTATAGTGTGCATTTTAAAAGATAATACATTGAAAGTGCCTAAAACAGTACCTGGTTCATAGAAAAAAGCAATGAAAGAAGGATTTTCATTGTTCAATAATGTTATCTAAAGAAATCTTGATGAAAACTTGAGTAGTTAAATCATTTCATGAAACATATCTGAAATATATGCTGACGATGCCTTTAAATATCAATCATGATCAAAGCAGTGATTCTTTTTAGAACATGGGATATTGTTATTTTCCCCACCATTTTATTATAAAAATTTCAAACATACAGAAAAGTTGGAAAAAAATTACAATATGCACTCATAGAACCACCACCTAGATTCTACTATTAACATTTTATTATACTTTTTATATATATATATAATTTCTCTAGCCATTTATTAATGCCTCTTTTAAAAATATTTAAAGTAAGGTACAACTATCAGTATTCCTTAATATCTCAGTATGCATATCATTATCTAGACATCAATATTTGTTTACAGTTTTCTTCTTTTGATATAAAACTTGGATCCAATTAAATGCACAAATCTTCAGTGCACACTTACTGTGTTTTTAACAAATGCATATATCTCTGTATCTCTCAAATTCTACAAAACATAGACCATTACCAACTCTCCAGAAAGTACAACATGGTTTTTTAATATAAGACACTTTAGTTGCCTCATGAATCGCAATCAAAGAATTATGCATTGATTAAAATTCACATTAGGAATATATGGAAAATAAATTAAGTAAACGGCTTTGACTTTTTTAACATGATAACTGAAGATGACAGGAAACTGAGGTTTTATTACAAAGAGGAAACCATATACAAAAATGAGAGTTAGTAAGAAAATCGTTCACCCAAGAATCAGAATGGTCATGACCAAATACTGTAGAGAGGGATCATTTTAAGACCAGGTATGAGAATTCAGAGGACATGGAAACATTGCCTATGTTTGTGTAACAAATGACAAAATACAACCCTTTGCATTTGTTTGTACTCAATACCTGTGTGTCTCATCTAAAAAGTGAACCTTTCAATTTTATTATTAAGGAACAAATTTAGGTAATATTTATCAAGCAAAATAAATACTAAGATGGGGGAGAACTTATACAACTTTTATGGCAAATGACATAACAGTAATATGGGAAAGTGACTGTTTAATGATGTGGAGCAAAGAAAAAACAAAATAAAAACCAAGCAAACAAAAAAAAGACTTGAGAAGATTTTTCTTCTTTTCAGTGTTCTATACCTATAACTCTGTCATCTTGAAATAAGCTGCAGTTTTAAAGTTAGGAAATTCAATGGCTTGAGAGTGTAAGGTTAGTAGGCTGACCAATTGTGGAAAACACTGAAATAAAGGGTAAACAGAATATATTGCAGACCAAATGGTAGTTAGGTAGTCCTTCTCAGGAAGCTGCAAAAGCTGCTGTTAGAATCCCTACCAGAGGAAGCAGACTGTGATCAAGCCACTGGAATTATAGCATGTATCTAGGGTCAAGGTCATTAAAAAATGAATTAGGTCATGACTTGCATATATTAGCATATCAGAATAGTGACACCATGTAGACACCTGTGCATAAAAATAGAAAGATGATTAGCAATTTTTTATAGCATGAGTTAATGGTAAAAAGTGGTTATTATAAGTAAAATGAGAGATTGATCTTTGTGTGTTATCTTAGTCTTGTCACATGAATCAATCACATGAATTAAATTTGAAACAATGATCTTCACTCACTTTAACACATACTGACATATTTATCTACATATGCCATTTTTGATTCTGATGCTTTAAGCAATCTATTTTCAAATCATTCCCTGATACTGAGAAATCTCATCCTTAGCACACTTAATTTCCACACCTTCATGAAACGTCCAAGTTGGCTTGAGAAACCATTCTCTTTTGCTGACCCAACAGTTCTTAATAGGCTTACATTTTCCCACTCATACTCAAAAACTTTCTACTATTTACAAGGAGATCCACCTTCTTCCTGTATTCAGAATATATTGATTTAAACTTACTTCATAAATGTGCATCTATTCCTCCCAGGTCCACCAAACTAAGTACAACTATACCATTTTCACTTATACAAGAAGTAAAAAAGAAAGAAAGAAAAAAAAAAGGACCTTCTTTGAACTCTGCACCTAAAGGCTCCATTTTCCAGAAAAATAATTAATACTTGTAGGAGACCTCAGCTGAAGAGTATGAGAGTTCAAATGTCGCACATCTCCCTTGTTCACTGTATTTTTATTGATTCTTGGGAAATTTTGATGCTTGCTATCAGAAAATTTGGGTTGAACATACTGCAGAACTGCTTTTAAAATTCTGCGGGCCTAAGGCACCATAACTTTTGAAAACTCTCTCTTTGTATCATGTCAAATTAATATCAAACTGCAAATATCCCACTTTAAACAGTTTTACTAAAAACCTTTATAATAATTTTTATCGATTAGAATTGTTAAAAATAAATCATTTTATGATATACCTTTCATCAATATAATTGACTTACAGTTTATTAGTTCATAAATTTAATTAAATTTCATTAATTTAAAAGTAGTTTTTTAACACTCATAATTTAAAAAGTGTAGTTTATATTTAAGGTATATAATGTGATGCCTATGTGTGTGTGCCTGCGTTTAAGTCTCAAGAGTTTTGCACAGTTTTGAAAAGCTTACAAATTTTGAATACTGGGTTTATAATACCCAGTGTTTAAAATACCTTCCTCAAACCCAGCAGTGTAACACGCTATCCCAGTGATTTTCAACTGGTGTACCACAGAAAATTTTAAAATATTCAATACCTGACTTTTTAGTTGGGGTACTGACCTCTTTTTCCATTGATTGTCAAATAAAAATTGACAACAGCCAACAAAACAATAGCCATCTGGTGTGAATGAATCAAAATTATACCCATTTTTTTTGTCAGATCAGCAAAAAATCTATTTTTTGGTGTACTGTAGAATTTTAGTAAGTTTATGCATGCCATGAGATGAAAAGGGTCGAAACACCTGTGTTATCCTAAACTTGTCTGCAATGACTGCATACAAGAATTGCATACATGAAACTAAACCAACGTGGCCAATTAACTCACATCTCATTTACCTTTCTCAGTATGAATACAAGAACAAGATTCTTAATATTTTTCCTGAGCTACCTTGAGTTTTCTTAGAGGTACTTTGCAAAACCATCCATTCCTGCGCCTCCCTAAATATTTGTCTTCCGTATTTTTTTCTAGCTCCAAGTCTTTCTTCTATGTATAACAAGCCATCATTCATTCTGCTGTCATCTGGAATCTTCTCACTCACCCAACCACTTTATATAAAATTCCTACATATTCCTTTTAATAACTAAGTTTTTTTATTATAAAGGTAATAGGAAATCTTAATAAAAATGCAGAATACATAAGAAGTAATATTATCTACAGGTCTTTATATTTTAAATTATTAATATTTTGGTGTGCTCTACATATTTTTGCATTTGTAATGTATAAACCAATCTGTGTTACTACTTTTTAAATATTAAAATTTAAAAAAGATTTTAGTTATTTATTTTCCTAGAGAGGGGAAGGGAGGGAAAAAGAGAGGAGGAGAGAGGGAGAGGAACATCGATGTGTGAGAGGAACATTGACGGGTTGCCTCTCAGATGACCCTACTGGGGACCTAGCCTGCAACCCAGGCATGTGCCCTGACTGGGACACAAGCCGGCGACCTTTTGGTTTGCAGGTTGGGGCTCAATCCATTGAGCCACACTAGCCAAGGTTAAATATTTTTATGATTATAAGGTAACAATTGATTATCATAAACATTGGAGAAATTTTCAACATATTAATTTTTAAAGAAAACACCCAGAATCCCTTTTATACAAAACACCGTTAACATTTTTCTAAATGTTATGTAAAGATTTGTGGTGTTTTCACCATATGAAAACACCATATGTTTTCATGACCTTATGGTGTCATGTAAAGATTTCAACACCTATATATACTTACAATTTAAAAAAAAAATCTAGTCTTTCTGAACTTTGCTAGAAATTTTCTAAGTTCTAGTCTGTAAACTAGAAAGCACTGGTTAGATCTGAGAGAAATAATACCAAAATGAAGAGAGGAGGAATGATTGAATATTATATTCTGAATACTGAATCACCAAAATTGCCTTTTTTTATTTCACCCTCCGGGCAAGAAGTGAGATGTGCCTTCTTTAAGAATTTGACAAATTTGACTAAAAACCTAACAATAATGAAAAGGGAACCCTGTGTTTCAATGCCCGGTTAGAATATTCAGTCATGAGGTTAGCAGTTCATCATTGCTATCCTCAAGTTCAGAATTTCGAATCAGATTTAGTCTCTAAGAACAGATAACAAGGTGGTAACTCGGGACTATGGTGGCACGTAGGAAACTGTGAAAATGTTGGGAGCCCTCTCTCCAAAAATCAAGCATGAAACTAAACAAAATGTTCAGAAATGACCATTTCCCACAGCTCTGGAAATTGACTAAAATAATTGCTGGTATTCTGGGTAAGAAGAAAAGGAGGCTGTAGGGGCTATCACTTGCCACTGCTGCCATGTCCTCCACCTGAGCCAGGTCGGGCACATCATGCCTGATGCCATTGTTAAATGTGTAGAAAACACGGTAAGAAATGAATATGAAAACACACTGCCCTCATAGCCTGAGTTTGTAATCCCAGGCAGGATGAGCAGTGTTTCAGTCAAATCTTTAACCCAGAGATCCTGCAAATAAGGGGAGGATTTGATAAGCTGTCCAAGTAGCCATTCCTGGCTGGGAAACTTGGTGTGCCTGGAGGGAAGGGAAAGACTGGGAGTACCTGGAGGGAAGGGAAGCCAAGGCAGATTTAAGGCCTGGATGAACTCTGAATGCGTTCCCAAACCACACACAAAGTCGGCAGCAAAGAATGTGTTAGAAGACTGAGTGTCTGAGTTCAACTTCTGCCCAAATTATTAGCTGACCACTAAGCTTGGCAGACACACAAGAGACTCCTCAAAATCCAGGCTAGAAAAAAGAATACAATCCAGCAAAACTGAGCAGACTTAACAGTGATTGCCCATATCAAAGGAGACATTCAGTCAAGTCTTGGGGTGGGGGGGCAGAGCCAGAATCAGGAAAAATAATTGCTAAAACTATAAATTATATTATATAAAATATCTAGTTTATAACAACAGCAGCAAAAAACAACAAAGAAATACAGAATTATGACCAATAATCAGGATAACATATTATGGTAGAAATTGACAAAATAGGCTAAGTTGTATCTAACTGGAAAGTATTTGAATCAATGATTATAAATATGTTCAAGGAATTAAAGAACCTATATCTGAGAATTTAGAAATAATGGTAAATATCTACATGGGACATTATTCAGCCTTGCAAGTTTTTAAACACAGAAATTAACACAAAGAACCATATTTTTCTATTAATTAGTTGATTTATATTAACTTTAAATATAATTCCTAACCAAAGTCAGGGTGTAGTGAATGACACACTCTCATTCTTTCATTCCAACCCTGGACAAGCAGTTTTCTGAGCACCTACAATGTGCCAGGTCCTGTTTTTTTTTCGAGCACAGAGCAGGGGAAAACAATATACCCTGCCCTTAGGAATGTAATATTCTGAGGTAAATCAGATAATAAACGTTAAACATTTGAAAACTTGGTAATGATTCAGCAAAAAAGAAAACTTAATAGGTTAAACAGAACTTAAAACAAAAATGAAAGAGGTATTTTGGAGCTGAGAATTACAACAACCAAAGTGAAAACATTACAAGAGAAATTCAACCAGATTTGCAATGGCAGAAAGTAAAAAGGTGCCCAATAAAAGATGCGACAGTGCCTCTGATTTCAGGTCCTGCATGTAAACAGCTTGGAAGCCATCGCTCCTCTTCTTACCGTAGGTTATTGCGGCTGAGACCTATCTATCTTTTCTATCTATAGAAACTGCCTGGTGTTGATATTTCTCCCAACCCTAAGCAACTGGTAGGAATACATATTGGTGATATATACAAATTTCTAGAAGCTGGATGTGGACTCATGTGAGAATGAAGAACTCCTGCAATCCCCAGCACAGGGCTATCCATAATTTTGTGGGAACTTGCAAGGTTCTCACAGTAAAAAGCCAGGAATGGTGTGCTTGTGGCCCTGACTACGGGAGAGGAGAAGTATCCATTGTGAAATACTCCAGGACATTCTGTATAACAAGGGCCCACTCTACAGAGGAAAAGACTCTCTCCAGAAACTCATCCCACCCAACTGGTCTTCTTAAGGGATGGGGCCATTCAAGGTCTTATCTCCAGTCTGTGTTCCTGACGGCTGGACAAGTAGCAGCAAGAGGAGCCATGTTAACCTCTGTGAGAACGAAAATGCTGTTGGGTCCGTGGTCCATTCATAGCTTCCATCACTGACTCCACTCATGAGTCGATTATGTAAGCACTAGAATGTAGATGTTCTAAAAATCAAAATCGATGTACATTTTTACATTTCTTGAAAACTTGTTATCAAAACATTGATATTATTTAATTACTTTAATAAAAAATATCTTTCCAAATGAAAATATGTTATAGTTTAATATCAGAAATGCATTCATTTGTGCTCAGAAATTTTACTTGATTAAATATGGAGAAATATGTAATTCATGATATTGCACTGATTTTTCCAGAAGGTTCAGGGCTGAATTTAGTAATCGGATATAATAATTAAGCTTTACATAGGTTTTCTACATTTTCCTCTAATTCATTACATGACTGTTGGTCATTCACCAACCTTTTTAAAAATTGCCTGTATAGAGGGACAGTGTGATATTTAATAAACAGCACTAGCATGAATTAAAATTTTAGAAATTGAGAAAAGTTTTATCATGTACTGGTAATAAGACTCATTTCTGTGAAGCCTAGAATAATAATATATACATGAGGCTCTTTGAAGAATAAAATAAAATAATCCTTTTAATATAAACTATTTAAAATTAAAAGAGTTACATCTTGAATGCAGTAGAAATTCAAAACACCATGGGCACTTGAGTTTGCATAAGCATGTACAAGTTTATGAAAATTACATTATATAATTGGTCAAACCTGAAAGCAACTTACTTTATAAATTTCCAATAAAATAATTTTATGTTAAGTAATATTTCATGCCCTGGCTGATGTGGCTCAGTGGATTGAGTGCCAGCCTGTGAAACCAAGGATCGTGAGTTCGATTTTCATTTAGAGAACATGCCTGGGTTGTCCACAGCTGGGGATGCGTGAGAGGCAACCACACACTGGTGCTTCCCTCCCTTTCTTTCTCCCTCCCTCCCCCTATCTCTAAAAAATACATAAATAACTTTTTAAATCACATAATATTTCAAAAGGTTAAACAGTTATTAAATATATAATAATATCATAAATAACAAAACCATGAAAATGAAAATAAAAAGCTCACGAATTAACCACCCTCACTTTCCAATAAAAGTGATATTTTGCAAACACTATGACAATAATGTCTTTAAGAACTGGCTTTCTAATTTATAATTCTAATTTACATTTTAAATTTACACTTTGTCTTTTAACGCTATTATCATAGTGTCCAACTAGCAACTGAAAATATCTAAATTAATAAATCAATCAAGAGGAAAAAGTTGAATATAATAGAAAATGTGATTTTATTATTTTTATTATTCATTAATTTGTAATCTAAGATTATATAAATTATACTTCTCTGATTTCAAACAAAGTCACCTAGTTAAGAATTACAAAATATTGTGCAGATCATTATTGTTCTGATATATCTAATGAATTGAAGTAACATTTAAATTCAATTATTAGAAATTATGGTAACATCTTTTCTGAGCTATTTGCAGGCTCTGAAACTGTAAGCTTCCAGATAACATTGAACTGTGTTGCCCTTTAAAAAATGTAATGCCCATATTTTGGCAAACTGACTGTTTTTAACCTTGCATAGAAAATATAAACAATATAAGTTGAAAACTGATTAACTTGTGACTACAAGTACTTTTTTAGAAAGGGTGTGTAAATTTATGAGTCTTATCCAAAGAATATAAAAGTGCTATGAATTAAAGAAAGAAATATTTTTGAACTATGCTTGAATTATTTTATAAGAGTTAACAAATACAAAGAGTAAAAATAGAAAAACACTCAACATAGCACCAATATAAATTCATTTCTCTCAGTTCTATAGGAATTAGCAATGAAGTATTGGGTTTTAACATTTTAAATATAATAACTAAGTATGGAAAATATGATAGAAATTATTGTCCATAAGCCATTCAGTCTTAGCTTCTGAACATGATCACATCAGCATGTTTACAAAAGAATTTCGGTTTTGAAGATACAATAATTAATAAACTGAACTATCAGGTTGAAAATTAAATTACTTCCTTCTTCAGAAGACATATATTTAACAAATAAGATCTTAGAACTATCAGAGCAATAAATTGCCTTAAATAATTTAAATCAAATTTTAATAACACAAATAAAAATCAAATCACTTTGATTATATTTCTTTCAAAAGATGCATGTTATATGATTGCTTGCATAATTTTATGATTTGGAAAGCTTTATGTGCTGCCAAAGTACCTACCTGGAAAATAAAAGCCAATACTCAACCAATCTGAGAATATTTTATTCAGCTCCTTCATTCTTAATTGCTTTATCTTAGTTTCCAGAGTTCCCAATTTCCCAAGAAGTGTAAGTGGAATAAACTGTTAATGACTAACATATCAATATTTGCCATTTATGTCCAATAAATCAACAGGGATAATAAATGATTTAATACTTCAATGCATACAGCTATACAGATATTTATTCATATTGTCATAAATAGTGTACCCACAGTTGATCAAAAAACATCTGAAGGGAATATTTTCTCTTATCTTTGGGGCATTCCAGAAAGTGAAATTGTTAGGAATATTTCCATACAATTATTTTTTTCTGATATATGGTTTAAGTGGTGATTTTATTCATCCGGACCCAAACATAAGCAAAAAAAAAAACCACCTCTCATCACTGGATCATAATGACATATGGGCATCAAGTCAATCTTTATATTTAATCAAGAGATATACTTGGCTTTGATTAACAGTTTAGGTCATACTCTATAAAATATACTGCATAAAACTATAACAATGACTATTTATGAATCATTTGACTGTAAAATATGTTTTTCTGTTAAAATTTAAAGAGATGAGTTAACACAAAAACACTCTCCTCTTTCTATGAAATTGTCTTCATATTCTTCACTTCAGGGCATCAAAATGTAAGCTCTAGAAGAAAAGGACCTTCTCTGTCTTATTCTTTGATATATTCCAATTATTGGTTAGAGTACCTGGTAGGCATTTAATGAATCCCTTTTCAGAAAGGCATCCAATGTACATATTATCCATCTCTTTTCCAATCCCTGGATTTCATGTAATCTCTATTCTGACTGTGTTTCTTATTCAGTATTGATAACTTTGATTATTGTACTAGAAATATTTTTAAGAAACAAAATTTCAAAACATGAAGAGTATATAGTGTTTATACATTTCAATGAAAGGTTGTAGAATGTCTAAATTTTGAGTAAGGGAAAATCCTGATTCAAAATAAAAATATAAGGATATTTAAAGAGTTCAACATAGCAACCAGTTTGCTTTACAAAGGAACAAACTTTGAAAGAACAAAGTATGATTGAGCAGCTCAAGTGAGGAAATTCAAAATACCAAAATAAACCCATAATAATTTTATCAGAATTATTAAGTGCAGAGTATGAATCACTAAGGACTATACACAACATTTGTTTTTCAGTTCTTGAAACATAAAAGAAAATAAGGAAATGGATAACTCTAACAGATAGCTGATATGTTAACAGATGACTGGGAAAAATTCACCTTTTTATTAGCTTCTATAGTTTCTAATAAAGAAGATAAGCTTCAACCTGAAATAACAAAACAAAATAAAAATAGATTTGGAATTAAATTCCAGGGTTGAGGAAGATATGGTGAGGGCTCCCGTGTCTCTTTAAGTGAATTTAGATCTCGGTGAGGTGAGTTCGCTTACAGGGCCAGGGGTTTGCAAAAATGATCTTGGGTCTAGATACCACAATGAATTTGAGGATTCATAGGCATGACAAAGTTGACAGAAGTTTTAATATAGGCAAATATGATGATTTTTTTTTTCAAAGGAAAATTTCGTAGTCTCTTGCAGTTTGCATTTATTTGGGTCTTTTTAAAAAAAATACAGTCAGCTACTGTGTGTCTTTTAATTGGAGAATTAAACATTCAGAGTAATTATTGGTAGGTAAAGACTTCCGATTACCATTCAGTTAACTTTCTTCTGATTGTTCTTTAGTTCCTTTTTTCTTTATTTCTCTCTTGCTTTTTCTTCAGGAATTAATTATATTTTTGGTAGTGATGTACTTTGATTCTTTTCTCTTTATCATTTCTGTATCTATTACAGGTCTGTGTTGTGGTACTCTGAAGCTTTCATAATAAATCTTATAACAGTCTATTTTAAGCTGTTAACAAATTACATTTTAAAAGTTTGACACATTTACTTATCTTCCTCCACATTTTATGCTTTTTGTGTCACAATTTTCATCTTTGCATATGGTGTATATCTATTAACAAAATATTGTAGCTGTAGATATTTTAACACTTTTGTCTTTTAATTTATATGCTAGAGTTCAAAGTGAATTACACAGTACCATTGCAAAATTAGAGTATTTTTAATTCAACTGTATAGTTACCTTTACAGTGAGTTTTTTACTTTGATGTGTTTTCTTGTTGCTAATTAGTGTCCTTTTGTTTCAATTTGAAGGACTTCTTTTAGCAGTTTTAGGGGTCATTGTGGTAAATTCCTTTTTGTTTGTCTTGGAAAGCCTTATTTCTCCTTTATTTCTGAAAGACAATTTTACTGGGTAATATATTCTTGATTGGCAGTTTTTAACATATCATTCCACTCTCTCCGGGTCTGCATGGTTTCTGCTGAGAAATCAGCTTATAGCCTTATGTGTATTACCTGTATGTGATAAGTCCGTTTCGTTCATTTTGATAATTTCTGTCATTTTCTTAAGCTCCTGATTTTGTTTATGCATTGTTTCCATGAGTTCATTGAGTTGCCTATTTGGGTTCTTTTGAATCTAGCTGAGCTTTCTAAAATTCATTATTCTGAGTGTTTTTAAAAGTAATTCCCAAATTTCCATTTTATGGATGTTCTCACTGAAATGTTTGGTTCCTTTTCGGTGTCATGTTCCACTACTTTCATATTCCTAATGGCTTTATAGTGATGTCTGTGCATTGGAAGGAGCAGTCCCATCTAACAGTCTGATCTCACTGGCTTTTGTGGGGAAAGAATTTCACCGGGTTATGGCTGCAAAGACACTGGCTGGGTGGGCTGCAGTGTCTCTGTTCCTTGGATGGCACATTGCCATAGAATCCATGCAGCTCCATCTGCTGAGGTTAAGATGGTGAACCCTGCAGGAGGGCTCCCCTGTGGCCAAGAAAGTGGAGGTCCTGTGTGTGGCAGTGGTGGCTGGAGCTATTGGGATCCTCAGGGGCAAAAGCTGCTGGAGTCCTCCTCTTCTCCTTGTTTTGACCGTAGGAGAAGGATTTCTCTTTGAACCTGGGCTGTTGTGCTGGCTCTCAGAGTGACAGCAGAGCCAGGTCCTCACATCAGGCACACAGAGAATTACCACAGCACCTGGGTTCTGAGATAGGAGCAAGTACTGTCATTGTGGCACCAAAGTCAGGGACGTGCAACTCTGCCATGGAACTGGAATTTGGCTCTCACCAAGGTGATTTGAGGTTTGAGGGGAGGGGAGAAGCAGCAGTATGGCTGTTGCTAGAATGACAGGGTGCAGGAGAGGCATGGGCCTAGAAGGCAGGGTGCAATATGGTGATGCTAAGTCCAGATTCTGGCCCCAGGGGGGCCATCACAGACCAGCAGCAGCTCTCTCCAGGGATGACAGGTCAGAGCTATGACTTAGAACCCTGGGGTGGGGCACATAGCTGCAGCAGCAGGACCTTAGTGATGGAGGGTCAAAGCCCCAGCTGGGATTCCAGGGTAGGGTGTGGAAAAGTGACAGCTCAGCCATGGTAATGACGGGTCAAAACCACAACATGGGACCCAGTGCTGGGACACAGAGCAGTGACAGCCCTGGTTCCACAGATGACAAGGTTCCTGTGGTGTCCCAATCCCAGAGAGTAGGAGACAGCAGCCTCTAGGGAGAGGTCTCACTGCAGTGACATCTCCAGCTGCAGGGGGAAGACACAGTGGCAGGGAATCCAGGCACCGATGTCAGCTGTGTCCACCATTGGTGAAGGCAGGAGTCCTTGGTAGTAAAGGCTGCACACGTTCTTGGTGGTGAGGCTCGCTGGGGCTCTCCAGCTCTCCTTTTATCAGTGCGGTGAGGCCGTTTCCCAGGCAATCTGTGTTGGCTCCACGCTACTCTAGGCTGGTGAATGGGGAGCTACCTTTTTATGAGGCCATCTTCACTTTCTGAGCTCTGGAAGGTTTCTGCTGCTTCTCCGTTGTAGCCTGGGGCTTTCCCAGAGCTAAGTCTGTTTGTAGTTGTGTATCTATTGTTTTCTTGTTGTTTTTGCGTGGGAGGTGAGCACTGGTACCTCCTACCCTACATCTCGGTGAAGTAACCTTAGTTGTCAATTTACAGACACGCACGTGTTGAGCTTTTTATTGTAATTACATTGCATCTGGAAATAAATTAGGGAGAAATGACATTTTTACAGCGCTAAATATTTCTATCTATATACATATCCATCACATTAAAAATATTCTTTAAATTCTTTAAATAAAGTATAAAATTTTATCTGTGTAAATGTCTTACATATGTTTTGTCAGATTTCTAGAACTTTCTCTGATTCTCTTTTTTTGAAAGAACTTATTGGTAATATACAAAATTACATGGCAAGCAGTTTGTGTGACATTAGTCACTGACAGCACTGACAGCAGTGATGAGGTAAACTACCTGCATATGTTGTGGCAAGGTCCTGACAGGTAACCCTTGAGCTTTCCTTTCCCATCGGTGATAGCAGCTGTTTACTTAGATAACAGTGACTAGTAGTAAGAATATATACCAGCATATTTCTTTTAAAATATGGGTACAAGGAAATAAGTAATTTAAAAATAATATATAAAAAATGATGAATGCTAAGAGAAATACAGTTTCATACACGTGAATGTTATGTATTTAGTTAGTACCTGTCTCTCCGTAAAGATGTCACCTATCATGATAACAAAGAGTAGAAATACAAAGGGAACAGGAATGTAGAGAGGGACAATCAATTACCAAGAATTAAAAATATAGCCTCTCTTCCTCTCTAATCTGGTTTGGATGCAAATCTCAATGAATATTTTGGTGAATCGGGCAAACATATTTAATTGTTTTCAGTCACTCAGGAAAACATATCTTTTGTGTTGCTTTTGTTGTTTGATATTGAGTGCCCACTATGAAGGAAACAATTGCTCAAGGGGTAACTGAGTCCATCTCTCTGTATACTGATGAAGAGCATGCAGTGATAAAGTAGTACAGGAAGGGCGTGAATCTCTCACCCTATAATAAAGATTGGTTTAAACTGGCAATAAATATGAGTTTGGGTTTAGGTCAGATCAAATGTTATGGATTAAAATTTAACTATCCTTTGGTTTAATTTTTATTTTTATCAAATATTTATCAAGTACCTACCCTATGAGAAGAAAAAGAAAGGAAGGGGGTGGAAAGGAAAGAAGGAAAAGAGAAGGATACATGTTTCTTGTCTTCAAGGACTTGCTGTGTAATGGGTATTAAACATTCTGATTTGAAAACAGTGAGTTGATGTTAAATACAAATATTATCATTCTAAAATATACTATTGGTTAATAACAGTGACTATATAATGAGGGTCTGATGCGTAAATTTCAGTGGGTAAGAGGTAAAAGAATACACTTAATTGGTATAAGAAAAATCTGGAACCTTTTCAATATTAATGAGGCTTCATTGAAAGTATGCATTTCTGATATTCCCAAGTCAATGCTATTGAACATTGTCTTTGTGAAAGTTTGAGTAATTTAGAAAACACACAAAAAGTGAGTAACTGAGGTACGTACCTCTTTCATGCACCTGTTCAGCAGCGAATGATTCAGTAGCTGGGTAAAGCAGGCATGTTTCTAAATCCATGAAGGCTTCCTGTGTGTTCAGCAGTTCCAGAGTCCCATCTATAAAATGTATATTTGACATATTTCTTGCTAAGTATAACTGTAGAGCTAGGCTCAGGAAGATAATATTCATTTTTTGAAGAGTAAACCTAATACTAGATAAATTGAAAACATTCCAAATTGTAAATTTTAAAGATTTTCCTAAGTTATAGATAATTTTTGAATTGAAACAATAAAGGATAGTTAAGGTTGTATCATTTTTCCCCTCTTGCCCCACCATACATACCACTACTCATCACTGCTAATCTATAGCATTATTTCATAAATTAGTTCATGAAATTGTTGTCTGTAACATTTTGTTAAGCCCTCACTATACTTTATTTAGGTAACTTTATTTTCTAAGTACTTCAGAATAACACATTAAAATTCAACAATATTTGAATAGTTTTCATGTTTTCATTGAAGTTAGCAGAAGATAATATTTCAATCACAGCTTCAGAAAGCAAATCAAGACTTGCTATGTGATGGTTCTGAAATCCCTTTCTGTTGATTAATTCCTTATAATCACAAATATTTTTTTTAAATTCCTGATTGTTATTTTTAAGAAGAACATGACTTGAGTTTTGTAATACATAGATTTATGAAAAGAGAGCAGACACTCAAAGAGAAGAAAATGGGAACCAACAGGAGGTTCTAGATAGTACATTTTCACTACAGAACTGCAGGCAGCTTCAGGAAAAAATAAAACAGATAAATCAAGAACTTACCCTTAGTCATGTGGCATTTATTCTGCTTGATAAATGTTTATTTTGACCAGCAAGTATACCAAACAATTAACAATGAATTGAAACCCATAACGAAACATTCAGTGCCATGAACAACCTAAAACAAAATGATTTCTAATTTTAGCAGTTGCATCAATCTCTTTGCATTTAAAATTTTTTTAATTTTGTGATGTAGGAAATAAATTGTAACTGCTATCTGTGAGACATGTAATAAGGAAAATTGCCACATTGATTGCTTTGCCTTTTCTTAAATAAATATGCAAAGTACTTCTTAAGCTATGTTGAAGTGAATAAGCTACTTAAAAAAAATAAAAGCATCAACCAAGTCATAGCAGCCAGAAGATTCTGGTAAATGCTTTAAAACTCACTTTGAGAACTTTTTTTTTTCTTTTGAAAAACTTTGCAAAGTGAGAAGGGCCTAAATGAAAATTTAGTTTAGAATTTTAAGTCAAGTAAATGATACTCTATTAATTTATGTCAGTTCACAGTTTAGAGTCCCCCCCCCCACGATTTTGTTGTTTATTTAAAATAGTAAACCATGTGGAACATTCATTCCTATATTTGTTTTATCATACAATAACAACACAAGGAATCTATTCTCATAGAACTATTTCTTTCCTAATTATCTGTAGACAGGAAACTATTTCTAATGTTTTAAATAGATTTAAACAAGTTTTGCTCATGCCGTACTAATTTTTAACCGTTGCTTTTTCCCACCACATAAAACATTTTCCATAACCAGCTCATTGGAGAAATAACCTAATATTAAGCAGAAGTTCTGAGTCTCTGTCTTCTTTATCTGTTATGAGAATATAAGGTTAATGTGAAGGAAAACCCAATATTCCTTTGAATAATATGGGTAAAATATAGACTGGATTCTAAGTATATGTATTTCAAGACTTATTGTGACATTAACCTCTAAGCCAGCAGTACTCTAAGATTCATATAAATCATCCTCATACCAATACATGAGTGAAAGAATATGTCTTTTCATGTCAATATTACCCTCCAATGTACACTTTAATGATCACTCTTCCATTTTATTAAATTGCCTGTTTCTAGGATATGAACACTGTTCACAGAAAACACCCAACAAATTATGTTGATTTGACATTATAAATGTTTTCTGTGTTCTTTTTCTACTGCTATGCTTCAGAGCTGCATCTAATATTTCTCCCAAATTTATTGTTATTTCTATATTCATACTTTCATTTTTGGTAGGGAATCATTTAAAATAAATTTCATTACAAATTAGACACAATGTGCATTTTAAACAAAATATTTCTGCCATATAAAAAAAGCTGGAAAGGTGAAGCATATGATATAGTGAGAGAGCAAAACTTTGTCACCTGCAGTGACACAAAGGAAATGAATGACAGCATTACCAATGAGCATCAGTAGTGGTGGTGACCTGTGCCAGTCCTCCCTCTGCTTCCATTCAATAAAAATGTGTTTGATTGAAGGGTTTTCTCTCAGGTAGGCGTAAACAGTTCCTTCACTAATGATCCCAATTTCGACCAGTGACCCAGAAATGAAACACTACATTTCACAAACCTCTTAGAGTGCACTATAAACAAGACTTACAAAATGTCATGTCCTTGAAAACATGAAATCCGACATGCTGGTATGTGTCTTATACTCCAAATTGAGTTCAGAAATAAAATGTTTCATGGGCCACAGAAGGGGGCTCAGTCTAATTTTAAAAAGAAACACAAATCTTTTCTCCCCCTTAAGTAAAACATCAGAAAGTCTGAAATGTGAAGTTACCGTGGTACAAGAATGACCACACAATTCTTTTCATAACCTAGTGGTGCCATTTCACTATTATATATAGCTTAGAGGAGACTACATGATTTTTGAAAGGTGTTGATCTGGGAAGTTCTAGAAAGTCCAGGTATGTTCACACACAGAAAAGTATAAACTATTTTAGTACTAGCTGACTGCCTGATGTTTAAAAAATTCAAATGATAATCATAACGACCTACTTCTTAAGAAAAAATTTTGCTTAACAATTCATATCTTGAAATGTTCGATGTGTTTTGATTCTCATAGCCAAAGAGAAACACAAATTTAAACCTAAGAAATATTCAATTTTAATACAGTATTAATATATATAAAATGATGTCGATATTATTTAGTTTTGATAATTTCTATGTTTTTGAAAAGGTCTTTTATCATATATGTGATTTGCTAATATTTTACTGCATCCATGTTTTGCCTCTCCATTCTCTTAACAGTTTTTAACAGTTAAATTTGTCATTTTTTCTGTTATGGATTATGCTTTTGATATTTAAGCAATAGTTGCCTAAACCAAAGTTACGATGGTTTATTCTTATATTTTACTCTAGAAGTTTTATAATGTTTAGTTTACCATTTAGGTCTATGGTACAGTTTGACTTAATATTTATACATGATGTAGTTCATATGAAGGTTCATATTTTGTGTTTAAATATCCAGTTGATATAGCACCATTTGTTAAAAAAATCTTTCCTCTATGCATTGAATTGCCTTTGCACCTTTGCTGACAAACAATGGATGATACATGTGTAGGTCTATTTCTGGATTCTTTATCTAGTTTCATTACCTATGTAGCTATGCTCGTGCCTACACCACATGTCAGAAAGCTATTTCTATAAAAGGCCAAATAGTAAATGTCAGACTTTGAATGTATCACATGTTTTCCTTTAATTTAATTTTAGTGAATGTAACTAAATTTACATAACCACATGGGGCCAGGGTCTAACACATTAGACAGAGCAAATCTAAAAAAGAGGTATGCATTTTATTTTATATTAGTATTTGATACTCAAGGATGCATACTCTAATCACCATACTAGGTATTAAAAGAAAGAAAAAATGTTTAATTACTAAGCTTATTAGGTATAAAGATGGAATGATGGAAATACACACTTAATCTAAAAGCTATCAAGAAAGAAAAGAATAGAAATCAAATATTTAAACACAATTATATAAAAATTACATTAAATATATAAAGTAAACACTACAAATATGTGACAGTTTGTTTGACTGAAGTAGAAAAATGGGTGACACAACTAAACTATAAGGAAACAAAAATATTAAAAGAAAAAATATGAAAAGAAACATGAAAAGCTATACTATGGAAACACTAACACAAAGAAAGTTAATTTAACTATATAATTAGAAAATGTAGGTTTTAATGTAAAAAATATTACCACAGATAAAGGGTATTTTTACAATGTTAACGTTCAAATCTGCAAAGACAATGGAACAATTTTACTTTTATACACCTTAAAATATAAAAAAGTAAAAATGGGCAAAACTAAAAAAAGAAATAGGTCATTTGATAATCATATTGCAAGATTTTAACAAGCATCTGTTAATAACATAATATATATGCCAATCATGTTAAAATATATAATACATATAATTTTTTACATAAACATATAATTATGTTCTAAGTATATATATATAATTTACAATAACCAAACCCTGGAAAAATGACACATTTAAAAGGTTTTAAGAGAGGCAAAACTAAATAGGGTTAAAAATGAGAAATGTTTTAACAAGGAGAGAGGGTAATGGTTGACTGAGGACAGAAGGAAGTCTTTCTATATATACTAGGAATAAATGTTTAAATTTTGACCTGGGTAGTAGTCTTATGGGCATTTTATTGAGATTATTATTGGGCATATATTTATGTTTACCTGCTTTCTTTTTGTATGTGTTTCAGTATTTTCAAACCAAAAAAAAAAAAAAGAGAGAGAGAGAAATCTATAGTTTCTTAGATGGTATAATTTTTTTAAAATGTAAATCCTCTTGTATTAGTCAAGGTTCTCGGGAGAAGCAGAACAAATAGGATGTATATGGATAAAGAAAGAATTATTTTGTGGAACTGACTCATGTGATCAAGGAGGCTGGCAGGTTCAAAATCTGCAGGGTGGATGGACAGGCTGGAGGCCGAGGCAAGAGCCAATGCTGTAGATGAAGTCCGAAGGTCGTCTGCTGGCAGAATTTCTTCTTGCTTTGAGGAGATCAGGTTTTAGTTCTGTTTAGGCCTTCAAATGGTTAAACAAGGCCCACCCACATTATGGAGGGCAATCTGTTAAACTCAAAGCTCACCAATTTAAACATTAATCTCTGAAAAACATCCTCACAGAAACATCCTGAAAAATGTTCAGCCACATACCCAGCCAAGTTGACACAAAATCCATTCATCTCTTTCTCCCAAAACACCTCCCTGTGGAGACCACTCTGCTCTCTGTGTCTATGATGTAAAGCAATTAAGAAGTACAAATTGATAGTTAGAAAATAGTCACAGGGATGTAAAGTACAGCATAAGGAATATAGTCAATAATATTGTAATAACTATGTATGGGACCAGGCGGGTACTAGAAATATTAGGCAGAACACGTTGTGAAGTATTATCATTGTCTAACTATCATACTGTATACCTGAAAGTAATACAAAAATAACATTGAATGTAAACTGTAATTGAAAAACGGTTGACATAAAATTATCACATTCCATTTTTTGAAACAGCTTCATATAAAATTCTTCAGATATTAAACAAATTGCGATTCTTCAACAACATAAATGTTTATGATATGCAAACCAGAAAGTGAAATACAAAGGATTAAAAGTTACAGCTTTCATTCTTTAAATCTCAGTCTGCTGTCACTTTTTCTTCTCTCTTATTCCTTATAATAGATTTATGGAGAGTAATGAAACTAATAGCATATTTAAACGTCATAGTATTTAAGATCCTGTTACCGGTTTTAATTTTGGAGAAAGTAATGTTTCATTTGCCTCCAGAAAAACTTACATTCAGCCAGGGCAGTATAATTGGATAATGCTCTGATGACCATATATCCTGGGATGCTGACGTTATATTATCCAAATTCCTGCCCGCAAAGAGTTCGGTCTTGATTGAATGGTGACTGTGCTCTCTAAGGGTAATATACCAGGCTTCTTTTGATAATTCTGCTAGCAAAATAGGTAGGTTTAATAGCAGTTTTCCTGAAAATTGACTAGAATTTAAGGGTTTACCTTTCAGTTTAGTTTAATATATCTCAGAGATGGATTCTTAAATTACATAGTAAGCTGTGAAGGCTAAATTATTTTGTAATGGCATTGTTTTAAGATTTATTATGCTGATTAATCCAAATCTCTAAATGGCTTTCTTAGTATCTGTGAAGTGTGATTCAATTGCGAAAATACTCTGGGTCAGTTTTTCTCATGAGTTAGATAGTGTCTTTCCCCCAAAGTTGGAACTTGCTTTTATTAGTGTTTTAAAATATATATCATTATATTTTTGACATCTTCATGGAATCAAAATTTTATATTCAAAGTCAGAATGAATGGAATGTATATATCTTCACAGTTAGGAGAGTGATAATCGTCATTTTTGCAGCCTGCCCTGGGAGACACAAAGATACAATTTATTCCTTAGAGATTTGCAAGTACATTCCATAATTTCATTTTTCGCTAATTGAGTTGAGCTATTAAATCAGTTCATTTTATTTGATTTTATGTTAGAAAAATTATGAATATGAATAATTGATGGAAAATTAATAAATACCTTTAAATTCTCTTCACCTGTTAGAAGGTACTCACAGTTACTTTGTGGTCTATGATTTCCAGGATTCTTTTGCTCTCTTCTCTAAGTTCTTGTCAATTTTGACCACTAAGAACAAACAATAAAAGCAAATTATTCTATTTGCTCCACATGTAAGGAGATACATATTTTTCAAAATATACTTTTATCTCCCCGCCCTTTTACACACTTTTCTTTATTCAAGGTAAAGCTGCTTTGTAGATGATCCTGCCATAAACAAGAAAACGTGTTTAAGTAAAATCCATATTTAGCATTTGAATTTGCAAAGTAAAGCTGCATGAAGATAAAAAAATAACATCTTCCTCATTGATAGGCATTTTTAAAATTCATTTTTATTGTTGACACTATGACAGATGTCCCTATCCCCTCTGTTCGCCCACCTGCAACCAGCCCCAGGCCCCCCACCCTCTGTCCATCAGCACACTGCTGTCTGTGCCTCTGGGTTTTGCATGCATGTTCTTTGCCTAATCCCTCACCTGACTGATAGGTAGTTTAAGAGAAATTTAAAGCAGTATTTTTCAAAATGTGACCTGTAAACTCCTATGTGATAATCAGTTGGGTACCTTACTTAAAAAGAAATTTCCGAACACCATACCAAATATCTGAGCTGCAGAGTGGGAAATTGAGATGGTATAGAAAGAGGATGATAAAGCTAAGCTTCTACATATTCATTAATAATTTTTCTTTACAGATACTTTTTTTTTACAAATACATACTCTCCAATGACATATCTGATAAGGGGTTAATATTCAAAATTTGTAAAGAACTTATAACAGCTCAAACCCAAGAAAGAAATCCAATTAAAAATTGGGCAAAGGACCTGAACAGTCACTTCTCCAAAGAGGACCTACAGACGGCCAATAGATATATTAAAAGATGCTCAATGTTACTAATCATCAGAGAGATGCAAATTAAAACTACAATGAGATATCATCTCATGCTTATTAGAATGACTATCATCAATAAATGAATAAACAGCAAATGTTGATGAGGATGTAAAGAAAAGGAAACCCCTGTACATTATTGGTAGGAATACAAACTGATGCAGTCCCTGTGGAAAACAGTATGGAGTTTCTTCAAAAAAATTAAAAATTGAAGATTACCTTAAGACTCAGCAATTCCACTGCTGGAAATATATCCAAAGAAGCCCAAAACACTAATTCAAAAGAATATACGCACCCCATTGTTCATTGCAGCATTATTCACAATCACCAAGATTTGGAAGCAGCCCAAGTGCCCATCAAATGAATGGGTAAAAAAGCGGTAGTATATTTATGCAATGGAACACTATGTGGCCTTTAAAAAGAAGGAAATCTTACCTTTTGTAACAGCATGGCTGGACCTCGAGAGTATTTTGCTCAGTGAAATAAGCCGGTTAAGGAAAGGTAAGTACCATATGATTTCACATGGGATCACATGTGGAATCTTACATGTGGAATCTAATTAACAAAACAAACTAACAAAATAGAAATAGATTCGTAGATTTAGAGAACAGACTGACAGCTGTCAGACGGAAGGAGGTAGGGGCACTGGGTGAAAAGGTGAAGGGATTAAGCAAAAAAAAAAAAAAAAAAGCACCTCATAGACAACAGTATGTTGTTTGCCAGAGAAAAAGGGGAGTGGGGGGAGGAAGAAGAGGAGAAAGGGGAAATAAATGGTGAGAGAAGGAGACTTGATTTTGGGTGGTGGATGCACAGTGCATTATACAGATGCTATACTATAGAGTTGTACACTTGAAACCTGTGTTATTTTATTAACCAGCGTCACTCCAATAAAATCGATACATGTTAAAAAGTTTTTACTCAAAAAAATCAGTGTCTTAGAAAATCTGACAAATGCATAGAAATTTTTTAGTATGTTTTCAAATGAAAAATTGTAAGTGGCATATAAAATCTAGCTATGAAAAGCCATGTATATCAGTTAAACCTAAAATTTAGAGCAAGTCTTCCACCTCAGCACTATTTCCAATGAATAATTCTTTTTTTACCAGAGGGGAAGAGGGATGAGAGGGGAAGAGGGAGGGGAATGACAGGGGAAAGGGAGGGGCAGGGTCATTGAGGAACATGCATAAAGGACCCATCCACAAAGCCAAATGGGGGGAGGATTGAGGGTGAGAGGTGTGGGTGTGTGTGGCTGGGGAAAGTGGTGGCTGGAAAAATGTTGACAAAAACAAACAAAAAACAGAGTGGTCAGGGGAGGCTGGGAGTAGTGTGGGAAATTAGGAAGCCAAAGAACTGGTGTGTGTAGCCCATGGACATGGACTAAGAGGTGTGGGGATGATGAAATGGGGTGCAGGGCGGTGGGGGCAAAGGGGGGGAAAATGGGACAACTGTAATAGCATAATTCTTTTTTTATCGTGGCATGGTCGTTCTTGGACATTTAGCAGCATCTCTGGGCTTTACCCACTAGGTGTCAGTAGCACTTTCATCCTATTTGTGACAACCAATAATGTCTCTAGACACTGCTAAATGTCCCCTTTGGTTAAAATTGCCCCCACTCTGATTGAGAAGCTGGTCTAGGGAAATGTTTTTTGGGAAACAGATACTTTTTTCTGTATATTCCCTTACAAGTGCTTCATTCTTTGATGACGGTGAAATCTGGGTAGTCTGAAGAATATCTGCCATTGATATAGTCTGTATTTCCAATTTTTATCACTAGTCACCTGCAAAAGTTCGTATACTGTTGACACATAGACTTTTACTAGAAAGGCTGCTGTTCCTTTCTGCTCCCTTGTTTTATTGATCACCCTTTGATTTTACCCAAGACATATTCTTGTCCTTTAATGTTATTTTTTAACTGAGTAAACAGAGAGAGAACTTATTTTCTTGGTTAGAAGTGAACGTGTACAGAGAGTCAGAAGTTATTTCAGAACTATTTTATTATATAAAATAGCTATATACTTTTTAAAAAGAAGTATAATACTCTGTAACTTTAATTAGATACATTGCTCATAAATTATTGACTGAGTAAAAACAGTGGTAAACTTAGTTTAGTAATTTTGCATAAAATCCCCAGACTTCCATTAACTTAATTTCTTCATCTCTCATTGGTAAAGCATTTAGTTTAATGCTCCATTTGGGTGTTCTCCAGTATTTCAGATCTGTATGATCCAAGGCTCCCAAGATCATGCCACACTGAGTCCCAATGTGAGCTTTGCTGTTTGTTTGATCTACACAAACAATTCCCTGTTCACATCACCGAAGTCCCGCTGAGGACTATGGGGAACATATGGCCTTTCTATCGTGCCCTTAGGTTCCTAATGAAGAACAAGCCTGAAACATGTCAAGATTATGTGGCACTATCAGGAAAATTCTAATCAGTGTAAGCTCAGCAGTTTTATTCTCTAGAAGCAGTGTCTGTCTGTAGAGAGCCTCCTACGTTGGCATAAAAATGGAAAACAACAGCAGTGTGTGCATTCCATTAGCTGGAGTCCTGGAATGTTTAGTGGTTTTCTTAAAACTACTTTCTGAACAATCCTCATGAAGCACGTTATTCTTTTTCCAGTAAAATACATTTAAAATAAAAAATTAAAGTAGTTTCATGTGCAAGAAAATATGTTTGTATCTTAAGTGTGAGAGGGACTTTTTTTTTTTTTTAAGTAAAAAGAAAAAAAGTCCTGGATATTAGTAGATCTTGCTGTTGGTATAGGGTTTCATAAATCACAAGGGGGCACTCTTTTACTAAACACATCATAAGAAAGGGCAATGATTGAAGTGTTTGACTTAAAAAATAATTTTAAATGATATAGTAGTTATATATGTATGCATCAATTATGGTTTTAGTGCTAACTGTAGAATATTCTAAACATGTGACCCTATCCATTAAAACAACAACAACAACAAAAAAACTTGTTTGTGGCAAAAATTCTGGAGAATTAAACGTATTTAAAAGTGCCATACAAGAAACAGACTTTCCCTTGAGAATGAGTAAGAATTTCAATTGAGAACATGTTTGGGCTGTTTCTTTTCATTTGTTTTCTAGGTATGGAATTTTTTGAAATAGTATCTTTTCTGCTTAAACTAAGAAGAATATTGATGAAGTTGCCATTGTGACAAATGTTTCTTTTGTCAGCTAGTAAACATTTTATCTTTCCCTGGATTTTATATTTTAGATACTTTAGCAGAAATCTATGATATATCCTGCATTGAAATAAAATGTTACTATTCTCCACATATGATGATAATACAATTTAAGTGATTCAAGGACAATGAAAATATGTGAGGATGAACAGAGGTACAACATTTTCCATTATGGCTACAATTGGCACTGGAAATATTTCATGGTAGGAATGGGAATAAACTAAGTGGTCCATATAAGTATAAATCCAGCATTGTACTAAGTAGGAATATAACTTATTACTCTGGTTATTTGAAGTAAAAATAAAATGCATAGAAAAAACTTGAAAGAAATTAACAATTGTAATTTTAATACTTTCCATGTAAAGAGAATAAGGTTATTCCAAGATGAACCATAAATGTTAAATTCATTAGTGTGGAATTACCATTACAATTTAAGATGATTTATTTAGACTTCAAATGTTTCAAACAAAAGATTCTAATTAAAGTTGATTGAATAGTTGAAAAAAGTTTACAAATCATAAATATAATCATATTTTTCCAAAGAAATTACCAAAAATACCTAGAGAAGAATCTAGAGTAATTAAAATTTGTTGGGACAAGCCCAAGAACCCTGACCGCACAATGAGAAAATCTAAATGTATTTCTGGCTCTGTCATTTAATAAGTTGTGCAGCTGGGAGTGCATCAGTGAACTCTGGGGTTCTCCATTATTAAACTGCAAAATGAAAAAAAAGATCAACTTTTAAGGTCTTTCCATCTCTAATGTATATGATTCTGATAATTACCTTCGAAAATATTTCTATCTAATATAAGCATTCCATTGCAGTTTGTTCAAGTAATTAAGGATCAAAACTGTCGGTAAAGAAAACAAAGTACTTATTTATCAAGTTCTCAAATATCAGGTTATATGTAGACATATTCTAAGATTGCAATGACTCTATCTTAAAATTTAAAAATAACATAATATATTAAAATATATTTACGTTATATATATAACATATAAAATATATATTTATGTTATTAAAATAACATAACATGCTGGCCTGTGCACCAAAGAGTTGCTGGTTTGATTCCCAACTAGAGCACATGCTTGGGTTGTGGCCAGGTCCCCAGTGGGGAGTATGTGAGAGGCAGCCACACATCGATGTTTCTCTCCCTTACTCCTTCCCTTCCCCTCCCTTTAAAAAATAAATAAGGTCTTTAAAAAAAATAACATAATGATAGTTTATATTAAGGTGTACTTAGGAAATTTTTGGGATCTTGACAAACTTGTTCTAGCAAAGTTATGTATGTTTTGAATATAAATATTGTTGAACCAACACTAGAAACATGATAGTCCTTATCATAATGAACCATCATGAGGGTCTTTTATGGTTTCTTCTTATCACATGAAAGATTCCCTTTTAGAATTTATATCAGACACCGTCACATCATGGTTGTAGGTCTAGATATAACATTGTATTATATAGATTTAAAAATGATCTTTTATGTTATTATTTTTAAATGTTACTGTAAACTTTTTTATACCGAGCACTCATTTTGACCTTGAATTTAATCATCAAATTTCATCAATATTTGAAGAGCCCTCTTTCACAGAAGCCACTCTATATAGCAAAGGCCCACAACCAGTTTTAGTAACAGGTTTGGAACTGGAATTCAGATTTTCTCACTCAAATTCTAGTAATTTTTTTAACAATGTTATAATTATAAGGAAATATATTTTTTGTTCAGGTGATTATGAGCCTCAGGTTTTAGAATGACATTAAATTTTGAGATAGTAGATGCTTTTAAAAATTATGGTTATCATGATTTGTTTCTAGTAAAATAAAATTGACTTTAATTGCATGGATTTCTTAAAGAAAACTGCACCCTCCAAAACAAAAGTCCAAGTTTCCTGTCAACATATTTATTGATATTACTATAGAATATATCTATATCATGGTCAAAACTGTTCTGTTTTGAAAAATATGATAATAACAAAAATGGTTGATAAAAACAAAATTGAGATGATTGGAGAAATGTTTACAAGCTAAAGGCATTAGAAAGAAATAAACCATTGTTCTTTGTGACACAACCTATTGACTCATATCTGAAATTCTGAGTAATGCACACGTGCCAGGAATGATAAATTACACTGAGAAAGGGCTATGCATATAACTGCACGGTCTGTCTGTAATGTATCCAGATTGGAACCTGAAGCATCTTCTTTCCTTACTTTTCACTTTCTTTTCTTTCTCTTTTTCTTCTTCCTTCCTCCTTCCTTCAGATCTTCCTTTATCTAATTTTCTTCTTATACAAGCCATTCTTATTCTTATTCTTCCCTATCCTTTTCCTAAACAAGCTTTCCTTTTTTAAGAATATGATTGACTGTCTAATAAACTTTATCACAATGTCACATATCTGGAATATTTAGAAGAGTATTTTTTAGACATGCCATTGGGAAAATGCTTGTGTTTCTGTGTCATACCTTATTTCCCCCAATGATTCATTTCAAAATTAGTGATGGGCTACTTTAGACTAGATTCTTATGTCAATTAGTATAATAGCTGGTTGAATTTTTCATTTTCAATATATCTTCTATGAAATGAAGTGACTCACCTTCTTCCCAAAAGTATATGGTTCATTATTTTTCCATTTAGTAAGTAACAGTACTAAAAAATGCTAAAATATAGGAAATCAGAATATAAAAATAATTACATTACTATTATTCTATACTTAATATTATGTTTGTTCTTTTGTGAATTTTTCTTTATATTAATTTCTATAAATTTGGGATCACACAGTACATAAAATTTCTTTGTTGTTGCTATTTTTTATTTCTTAAAATACAAAGAGTATCATGTCCTTTAAAGACTTTTGGAAATACTTTTAATTGCTGCATAATATCCCATTGGTTAATTATCTGGTCATATCATTACTCAATCATTTATCTTTGTACAGTGATAAGTCTGCTTTTTTTTTTTCTGAAGCACAAGAATTGCTCACACTATTGACTAGGTTATTTCACTCAGTAGTAGCTATAGATGATGCTGTCATATATATCTTTTGAGTTTATTTTTTATTGTTGCTGCTTTATTTTCTTTAAGTAGACTCCCACAGATAAAATTATTGTCAACAAAGACAGTAAAAATGTAAGATAGTAAATGTCAATACTTTCCTAAAGACTCTGCTATGTATTTTCCCATTAGTTAATATGAAATAGTCAATTTGATGACATCTTCCGCCAGACTGCCAATGATTTCCAGTCACGTGTTGTTCCACTACAAGGAATGTGAATTCCAAAATTTGCCCCAATGCTCCATGTGATGCCATTTTCCACACGCACTAAATGGCACCAAGAGAATCATCTTTTTTCAAATCAGAGTTGACTATAAAAGAGATTTGTGTTCTAATTAAGATTCTCTTACTATTAAAAAGAAACCCTACCCATATTTTTATAGCTATGTTTGGACATTCTTATTCATTAGATGCCCCTTTGAAGATTTTCTTTTTCACTCAATTCATATGTTATATTTATATCATCAGAGGATGACCTCAGTGATAATACATGTTAAATACAACCTAGAAAGAATACTTGCCTAAGGCTAGCATGATTTTGCTATACCCACTCCTAGGGATGCTTTGACCTCTTTTACTGTCTACTTTGGGCTGGCCCATATTAACTGGGGTCCCAGACTAATTTATTTCTTAAACTAGGTGTAAAATGTTATCAAAAATGACTTGAAAATGTCCATTTTTTCTAGATAGCATCATAATATTTTTATTTAGTTAAGAGATGCATATTTAATTCCTCAGTTAAGAGCCAAACACTAGGCACCAAGGATACACAATTAGTAAAGAATCTTCCTGCCCTTAAGCAGTTTAGATTCCAAGGGGGAATGAGACAGACAAATAATTAATAAGAAAAGCGATCATTTCATGCATAATGAGCACTGGGTACATAAGAAAAGCAATAAGGAACATCACCTAGAGGCACTTGGGAGGTTTCAGAGGCATTTGAAAGAAGAGTGGAAGTTTGGAAGGAATGGCTAGGAAGAGAAGACAGCATAAGTTAATCTCAGGAAAACTTTGCACATGCATTATGAAAGTCCAAAGGAGGCAGAGCATGTAAAGGAAGGTGTGATGAGCTGTAAACTTCCATAGAAATGTCAGAGATGAAAACACAATGTTATTTGTAGTGCAGAATGGGCATAGCTGAACTGTGTTGACTAGAGCAGTGAAAACGGGGTGAGAAATAGACAATAAAATGAAATTGAAGACATAGGCTAATATCTAGATGGTGGACAAAATTAAGGGAGGTTGGTTTTGTTTCCTTTTTTTTTTTTTTTTAGTAACACATTTATTGGCCACTTGCTCTGCATTCTAAGTGGTAAAAATAGAGTAGGGAACAAGAAAGAATCACTATCCTCAAGTCACTGACTTTCTATTGGTGGAGGTGCAGGATGCAATATTAACATTTACAAAATAAATAATCTCAGGTACAGATAGATTCAATGAAGAAACAAAACAAGGTACCTGGGCAAGGCAGTCATGGAGGGGCCTATGTTGAAGTGATATTTATATTGCAAATTAGATATTGCAAAGAAGTCACCCTTGAAAAGTCCTAGTGCAAGAGGATTCTAAGAAAGACAAATAAGTCTATAGGCTTTGAGATTTATGAGCATCACATGTTGGAGGGACAGAAATCAGACTAATATGCAGTGAATGAAAGGGAGAGAGCAGAGAAGACATGGCAGGGACATCGAAAGGGACCATGTGGGAAGGAGTTAGTCGTTTCACTTTGCAGTCTAAGTTCAACGGCAACCTATTTAAGATTCTTAAGTAAGAATATGTATATATACATATATACACACATGTATAAAGGTATATGTATATATGCTTAATACATACTATATACTTTATATATATACTTCATATATTCTTTAGGAAAATTGCAAAATTGCTCTACCACTGTGAAGTTTTTTTTTTCCTTTTTTTAGAGAGAGGAAGTGTGTGTGTGTGTGTGTGTGTGTGAGAGAGAGAGAGAGAGAGAGAGAGAGAGAGAGACAGACAGACAGACAGACAGAGAGATAGACACCGGTTCTATTGTTCCACCCATTCATGCATTCATTGGTTGCCTCTTCTTTTTGCCCTAACCTGGGATCAAACTCACAACCTGGCCAGGGCCCTGCTCCGTGGACTTTAAGAGAGGGGGTGAAAGAACATGACAATGAGTGCAAAGAAGGAGAGTTGAGTTTGCAGATGATAAAGTTGCCACATTGGAAAAAAGTTGTATTTTTTTACAATTGCCGTATTTTTTTAGTATATTATAATTTGTGCAGGTGACTTGAGTTTTATAAGCTATTTGCCTGGATTTCCTTAACTTTTTAATGGGTTGATAAAAGTAACTTTCCTACTTCTCACTTGTTGTTGTTTGAATTAAACAGGGACGCCTATGTAAAAGCCTCGAATAGCTATAAAAGCATTTGTAAGTGTTGTTATGGTCGGTTCTGTTAAATTGTCATTTGGCAAGAACATCTACTTCCTCAGACTTCATTCTGACATTGAAAAGGTTAAAAAGAAATATAAAATACAAGAGCTTGCTTTGTGAAATTCACTAAAAAACACATACATTTCTGTGAAATATGACTTAATGGTATTGTTTTTTATGTTTAGTGACTTATCCAAATTCCCACTGCTATTTTAGCAGACCTGGCATAGTTGATTTGTAATGTGCAAATATATGTCTTTCAATATTCACAGTCAAATATTAACATTCCAGCCTAAAGAGTTTAATACTAACAGATTAAGGGGCTGCTTAATTTAATCAAATCAATAAATATGTCAAGTTTTCTATCAACTTATCTATCTACCTGCCTACCTATCATTTTATTTATTATTTGGGTGGCTGTTATCCTAATTAGATCTAAAAAGACCCTGAGTGGCTGAATCACAATTTTGGGAAATATTCAAGGCTCCTGATGTCCTTATCAATATTGTCATTATGGTCACTTTAACAAATTTTACTTTTAAATCAAAAATACTCTAAGCTACATAGTCACTAATGATATGTCTGGCTTTTTAATATGTTCTTACTCCCTTCTCCTTTCTGCTTACTCAACTAATGGATATGAAAGGCAATTCAGCTTCTAAAAGACTGTGATTTTCTTACCTAGTATTTTCCATTTGTTTTGCCAATTATGAGTAAATTTGAATATTTAACTTTGGAGGTTAGCTTATTTTTTGACCTGTAAGTTTCTAACCAATTCTAAACTTATATTGCTCCATGCCATTTATAATCAGAATTTTTTCCTTTATCAAAACTCTCTAGACTCAAATACTTTTGAATTTTTTAAACTGTGCAAAAATTGAACAATAAATCTATCGCAAGATAATATATTGGAGTAAATGTGTTGTTCTGACATGAACCCAAGTTGAAACTAATAATCATAGAAGTTGGAGACCATCTATGTGCCAGGCATTATTCTTAGTACTTGGTACATACACATCAATGGAAAAAATGCCTGATAGTCATGGAACTGAGTTTCTAGTTATAGGAAACAAATAGCAAAATGTTGAATAATTATATATTATGTTAGAAGGAAATAAACACTATGGCAAAAATACAGCAAAGTAAGGACTTGTACATTTATTTTGCTTGTTCTTTTTTTCTCTGCTGATCCCCTTTCACTGAACTGGCAGTCTCAATATCAGACTCTGCATTTACAATTCCATTTGGTGTTTAGCCCAGACTGACAGGAATTTCTCAATGCCACTTCCTAATTCCTGTGGGAGAGAATCTAATTGTTCCAACTGGAGTCAGGGTTTCCAGTCAACTATAGATCAGAGCCAAAACATGTTCTATAAATCTCTGTGTGGAGAAGTTCTTACAGAAAAGGGATATGGCCTAGACAAACACAGTGCATTGTGTTTTTATCCTATAGTTCATAATCAAAAAATGGCATCCAGAGACAATTCATTATTACAAGTCAGAGGCAGGTTGACCTGTTTGATTAAAGAGTTATACCTGTACATCTCTTCTTTCAGGGGGGAATGTCTTCTCCAGAAGTGTTCCTTTAGATTTCTCATATCTCATCAGTCAGAACTAAGGCACTAGGTTTGAAAAATTAGCATATAGTGTTTTGATGCATTTGTTCAGGGGGGCAGGCCATTACCAGTGAGGAAAAAGTGGTAGAAGATTAGGCAATCTGCAGTATCAAGTGGTATTAGATTATCAGGTATTTTGACACCCCACTAATATATTTATTTATCTTCGATGCATTTTATTTGTCCTTTCATTACTAACTTTTATAAATATTAAAAAGGAATGGAGTTTCTAAGACATTACATTAGGAAAACTAGCCTGGATAAAAAATATCAGAAAGTGTGTTAGTTAAATATTATAACTACCCTGAAACCAACACACACACATGCACACACATATATGAAAGAGTCTAAAATTTATAATATGTAATTTAGTAAAGGATTAACAATCCTTTTACTAAGGTTGTTGCAGTTAAAATATCTAAAGTCATATTTCCATCAATATAGCCCACTTTAAGTAAACCAATGTCTACTTTGAACTAAATGTATGGCAAACACAATCTATTAATACAACTAGAAATTTTTGGATATTGAAAATTTTTGCACTGAATATAGAACAAAACTCAAATATCATTCATGTAAGAAGAAAGGTTTTATTCTCCATTTTTAAAACACAGTATATGCTTTGTATACTGATGACTATGTTTATAATATGATGATGGTGAGGGTAGTGGGTAGAGAAAAAGAGAAGAAAATAAAGAATTGTTGTATTTTCCTATCATTATTAAAAAACATTGAAGGGCAAAAGATCCAGGATAGTCAATCCAATATTGAATAAAGTCAGACCAGACTTCAAGACTTAGTACAAAGTTATAGTAATCTAAGCAATGTGATATTGGTGGGGAAAATGGACTAATAGATCAGTGGAACATAACTGAGAACCCAGAAATAGACCATATAGTCAAGTGATCTTTGACAAAGGAGCAAAAGTAATTGGATGCAGAAATATAGTCTCATCAACAAATGGTGCTGGAGCCACTGGGAAATCCTCATGCCAAAAAAGAAAAATATCCTGACCCAGATCTCAGACTTTTTACAAAAATGAATTCAAAATAGATCATAGGTCTAGATGTAAAATCCAAAACTATGAAACTCCTGGAAGCTAACACAGGAAAAATATACATGAGCTTAGATTTGGCAGTTTGACTTAGATACTTTACTGAAGCATGATCCATAAAAAATAATTGGTAAGTTCAATTTCATTAACATTAAAAACTTCTTCAGTAGAGAAGACACTGCTAAGAGAATGAAAAGACAAGCCACAGACAGGGAGAAAATATTTGCCAAACACATAACTAATAAAAGACTAGTGATCAAAATAATCAATGCATTCTTAAAACTCAACAGTATGAAAATGAACAATACAATTTAAAAATTGACAAAAGATCTGAAGAAATACTGTACCAAGAAGATAATTAGATTGCATAAAAGCATATGAAGAGATGCTCAACATGATACATTGTTAGGGAATTGTAAATTAAAACAACAATGAAATATCATTACACACCTATGAGAATGGCAAACACATAAAACACACCAAATACTGGCAACAACGTGGGACAACAGGAACCATCCTTCACTGCTTGTGGGACTGTAAAATGGTGCAAACACTTTGGAAGACAGTTTGACAGTTTTTATAAAGTTGGACGTACTCATACTATAGAATCCAGCATTTGTGCTCCTTGGTATTTACTCAAAGGATTTAAAATCCTATCCACACAAAACCTGTACAATGTTTATAGTAACTTTATTCATAATTACCAAAACCGTAGAAAACCAAGATTTTCTTCAGTAGGAGAGTAAGTAAACTGTGGTACAGTCATACATGGACTGTTACTTACTGATAAAAAGAAATACACTATTAAGACACAAAGGAACTTTAAATGCACATTTCTAAGTGAAAGAAGCCAACCTGAAAAAAGCTACATACTATATGATTCCAACTCTATGACGTTCTGAAAAGAAAATACTATGAACAGTAAAAAGATCAGTAGTTGCCCGGGTATGCAAGGGCAGGGGAGGAGAGGGTGAATAGAGACACAGATTATTTTTAGGGCACAGAATTATTTTGCATGACATTATAATGTGGCTACACATCATTATACATTTGTCAAAGCCCATGGGATGCACAACATGAAGAGTAAACCGTAATGCAAATTATGGATTTTCGTTATAATAATGCACCAATATTGGCAAACCAACTGTAACAAATATGCCACATTAATGCAAAATCTTAATAATGAAGGAAATTGAGGAAGGTTGGTAAGGGAAAATATAAAAACTAATGATTTCATTTTGAGACAGAGTGTGTAAGTACATGTTTGTTATTCAGGTGGAAAAATTTAACAGCAACGAATATATCTAATATCCAATAAGAAATCGATATACATAGGTGTCGAGGAAGAAAAACATAAAATCTATGTCGGAGATCTAAGAAACATCAGAATTGAGAAACAGATGGAGAAGCTGACAAAAGAGAGGATGAAGGAGTAATTCAGTAAAAGTAGAGAAGGGACAGAGTCAGTTGGTTTTATGTGAGCCAACGATGAGGATGTTTTGTTGTGTCAAATGTTGCAGAAAGATAGAGTAGTTAGTGAATATGAGAAAACAATGTGAAATCTAAGCTACTATTTTTAATAAAGTGGTGGGATGTAAGCCAGTTTTTACTAAGTTGAATAAAGAAAAGAATTTGAGAAATAAAATAGCAAGTTCAGAATAATAACTGAAAATTATGATAAAGAAGAAAGACCAGCCCTCACTCTATCATGACCCATTCTGAAAATGTCAAGGCAGCTTTTTACTTCCTAGGTCTTAGAACCATGGGTTCAGATCTTTGATGAAGTTTTGTTGTTGCTGACATAGCACAAAGCTAGTTGATGGTAATCCAGTGAGTTTTGAAATGTATCAATAAAATGTGATAAGCTTATGTAATACTTAGTGTAAAAAGGAGATTCCTGCAGAATATATTTAGCAACAAATGATTGACTCTTTTAAAAGTATTAAATTTTCTACTTGGGATTGTAAAACAGAATCCTCTGGAAAGTAATGATAGTTTACAAAACTTCTTGTGGACCTGTAATCTATGCCCTGTTTTTAAATTTTAAGATGAAGGAATTCTGAAAATGATAGCTTCTATTTTAAAATCATATATTGGTTACCACAGAGACATTTCTCTTTTTAAAAGTTGATTTCCTAAGATAATCAGATTGATTATAATAATTCAGATCAACATTTAGATAATTTGAATGGTAAATCACACTTGAATTTGATTAGCATTTTTATGTTACTCTCAAGTTTTTTATTAAATAATAAGAATAATCATATCACTACAGGAATTGTTAAATGAATGAATATGACATATTCTCTTAGAAACACTTAGAACAAGTGAAATTTTGGGTTATTTATTTTCCAATGTGCTTTTAGCTATTATACATTGTTTTTAGGGCTGGGTCTATGTTCCCAAAAGAGCTTTATTGGGGCATTTTTAAAAAAAGCAATACCCATCTAAGTGGGTATTTTTTCACTTTTTTACTGAAAAGTTTTTAAAGTTGAACGACACTATGTGAGGTAATAAAACAAATATAAGTTCTCAAACACTTACATCCTTTAGTTGTGACTGAACATAAAGGGTATAATATGTCAAAAATATTAACAAAGGAAAGCTGTCCATTCTTTCTGATCTTTTGAGGATAGTTAAAGATTAAACTCCATCACATCTCCAGCAAATAAACTCTCAAGAAGGTAATGTGTTGTTTAAATTTTCTATTTGGAGCAATTAAATCAGTCCCATATGACAATTTTAGAAATTACTAAGTATTCCATGATAATAAGATCTCCATCAGTGAAGTGCTTATCAGGTTGCTATGGTCAATTCAATTAAATTAAGAACCTTAGTTGGCATAAAAATAGTCATATTGCTACTGAATAATTATTAATAATTGTAGAATATTCTGAACCTTTTCAATTTTATCTAGGATAAATAACCATGGACTAAAACAAATTTAATTATGTTAATATAGCAAAGATTTGCAAGAATGTAATGTATAATAAAAAGTAATCGGTTATTTAACTGTAATATAATCATACAATGTAATATTATGAAGTTATTTAAAATTATATGTTGAAGACTATGTAATGATATGAGATTAATAATATTTAGGTAAGGGGAAAAATCCTTTTTTTTTTTCTTTTTTGGGGAAAGGCTAATCTCTGTTCTAGTAAGTGTTGTCGCTCATGTAATTTCTTGAGAACTGATTGCAGTCTTGCCCTGAGAGTGTGCCAATCCTATGGCCTTTCTGTCTGTGCTTAGATTTCAGATCCATTCATACAGGGAAGAGGTTTTCCACCCCTAGAACTAGCATGGTGAAACTTACCTATTTCACATAGCTCCTCCAATTTGTATAATAATAGAGAAAGGATTGTAAGTAATTGGTTCCCAGAGCTGATAAAATTTGTTGCAAACTAAAATCATAGAACATAAGATTTGGAAGGACCCCCAGAAGTAAATTGAAAAATAAAATAAAATAATAAAAATAAAAATGTAAACTCCATGTTACTTCACAGCTCTCTAATTTCACCGTGTTCCTTCCTCTTAAAGTTATTCTTATCATACTTCCCCTGGCTAACAACTCTTACTCTTCAAGGCTCACAAGTCTTGTCTCTTGTATGACCTGTTTCTCTTTATTCTATGTAGACCTCTGGTGGAAATCTGCTACATTTGCTACCCTTGATCCTGCAGTTTGTGAAACTATGCTCCAGTTATCACTGGTACCTTCACTCTCCTTGGTAGAGGCATCTGTTCAGAGCTGGGTATATAGCCACATCCAAAGTGATTCAAGGAGGGACAATTGAAGCCTCGAATGTGGTGGTGGTGGGGACTCCCCATTTTTTGTACATGAGTAGTGGGAAGAGAATCTGTTTTCTTAGATTCTAGTATTGGGACGTGAGATTTCTATGTCCTGTGGCTGGAGTGGAGTTTCATATTATTAAGCTGGCTCATGATGAAGAAATTCAATCTTCAGTAGTTTTGTTTGGGCTATTTGAAGTCATGTTTATATCTAAACTTTTCATTTTTATATAGGACAATTAACTCATATTTCAGTGCCCTGGTATTGGTGCAGGAAGAGACCCACTTGACATAATTCCTATCTTAACATTCATCATACAGTAATTAAATTATTAATTTATATAATTTTTCTCCTTCAAAACAGTCTGAGCTTTTTGTAGAATGAGGTCACGTGGCAGCTTACTTATATTTTACTCATATAGCAAAGCAGCGAGAGAGTACCCAATAAATATTTTTAAGTACAGTAGTCCCACCATATCTGTGGGAGATAGCCTATATATACTGTTATTTTATATATACGTATCTATGATAAATTTTAATTTATAAATTAGGCACAGTTAAAGAATAACAATAACTAATAGTAAAAGAAAAAAATCACGATGATGTACTGTATGGTCCCTCTCAAAATATGTTATAACCATCCCTTACTTGCAGTAAGTGGTTTGATGTTATTTGTTTCAGGGTATCCCTTGTTAAAGTCTTATATAGGCTCAGTGCTTTCTGGTACAACACGTTGCCATAAAACAACATGTTTTCCGTTTGTGTCTTCTACCCACAAATTTAATGCTTTTTCTACCCTAACTAAGCACTTATCACACCCTGTGACCATAACTTTTGCTGTTTTAGGTGCAACAGCAAAATGATCACAATTTTTTTTCCTTCTTCACAATTTCACTGATAGAAGATTCATTCTTACCATAGGTCTTAGCAACCTCAGCATATTATTTTTTTTCTTTCCATATTAAGTGCAGAACTTTCACCTTTTCACTTAAAGGAAGCACTTTTCGGTTTTCCTTGGGCATATCCAAATTCCAGCATCACTTCTCTTGCTCTTTGGGGACATATTAAGTACAACAAGGGTGATTTGAACACAAGCACTGCCGCAGTCAATCTGATAACACTGGCGGCTGCTATGTGACTAATGGGTGGGGAGTGTGCACACTGTGAAGACTCTGGACAAAGGAATGATTCACATCCTGGGCTGAATGGATTGGGGCTCATAGATTTCATCACACTACTCAGAATGGCATGCAATTTAAAACTTATGAATTGTTTATTTTTGGCAATTTCCATTTAATATTATTGGACCACAGTGGACTGCGGGTAACTGAAACCATGGAAAGCAAAAACTGTGGATAAGGGGGGACGGCTGTCAATAGCAAGATAGCTGCTTTTTAACTTTAGGGGAGTAGAAACTTACATTATTTGTGAGTTGTTTCATGTTTTTGTTTAAGTTTTAGGTTAATATTTGCTATACTTTCAGCAGTCTTGTAGTGTACAGAATTCTTGACATTGTGTGTATGGACAGTAATCATAACCTTTTCTCTTCTTTAGGACAACTGTCTAAAATGCACAGAACTCCTTGTTTATCCAAAAGGATACTGTTAAATGGCAAGGATTTGCAGTAGCACTTTGGATAGTTTTTACACTCTGAAAATAGTTAACCAACAATAATTTAATAGCGAATGCTATATGAAGCCTATTCTGCCCTAACACACTAAAACTAAGTAAACACACAAATAAGAGTTCACAAATGTAAACATAGAAGGTGTTTTGTAGATCTTAATTCAGAAACTTTATGGAGAACAAATACTCTCTAGGCCAAATAAATTCTGAGTTAAAGAAAAATCTCACTCCACACATATTCTTATGGGAATGTTATCACCATATAGTAATAAATCTGCGGGTCAGACAAATTGTAGAAAGCACATCTGCATTAATCACAAGGACAGAGTTATTTTAAAAAATCTTTTTGACCTGTGGATTTTGACATTTAATAACCTTAGTATAAGAATGTGCATTTCTGTGCATGTGTGTAGAATATATTGTTTAAATATTCTTACATACTTTCGTGTCAGTACTGTGTACCCCTCAATAGAATTTAGGTTTTTGTAATTAATATTCATTAAAATTTTAAGAAGTTTTTTAAAATAGTGAGGAATTATATCTCAATATAAAAACAAATTTTAATTGCTTTATTGGCCACTTTCTGGCATCATCGGCTTACTAACCAATTAATTTAATCACATTCATGAATGTTGAAAAATATCTTTTTAAGAATCACGGTACTGTAATTGAACTGATTGATGTGCTTCTCATATTTATTAAAGCTTTCAAATTCTGTTTATCTGCTGAATGTTTTAGATTAGGTTAAATCACAAGAGGGCCTGTTTATCAAATTAGGTATCTAATATCTTCTAAGTTCAATAAACTGGAGTTGGTCTTTATGTTAGAGTAGGCAGCTAGGCGTTAACAAAAGAGAAGCGAGCTAGACTGGCTGGGGCTGATTGAGTCTGAAAGTTACACTTAATCAGGTTTAAGTCTGGAAATTACAGCTTCAGACACCCCAGGGGATAACCGAATCCCGCCAAGGGGATTAACATCCCTTCCTCACTGGTCTAGCCCGGAAGGATTGGCTTTCCAATCTCTACAGGGAACAACTGGTCCACTTGCCCTGCCCATACTGTGAGGGGATGAATTAATGAAGGGGAAATTCCTCTGCGGGGCGCATGCCCAGTGAAGCCAAGATGGTGCAGAGGGAGGTAAGCACATGCACAGTGAAACCAGATGAGGAGGCAGAACTTTGAGGCGTGCACAGTAGGAATGAAAATAGTGACACAAACGTGTGGAGTCTAGCTTGGGAAAACCCGGGAAAAGGATCGGGTCGGACAAGGGACATGAAACCTCCAGAAGATCTAGAAAAGGGATTGGTTGGGGGAGGCCCCGTACAAGCCAGAGAAGCATCCAGAAAGAGATTGGTTAGTTTGAAAGAAGACATGCTGTCTCCCGAAACCAAGGTAATGTAATCACAGACTAACAAAGGCCCACCTTCGTCTTCGTGACACGAGTTGGTTTGTTCGTTTGGTCTTTGACATGCATTCTCTCTCTGTAGCAGTTAGGCAGCTCCAAACGCAGGCCTAGGTGGGGCAGGGGCAGAGGCTATGCTGGACTAGCAGAGCCCAGGGCGATGGCATTATAGTCCTGGATTCTGACCCTCCTGGTGGGCACTTAGGCTCACCAGGCCCAGGACTTACTCCACAGCAAGAAGGAGCTAAGCCACCCCGTTGTGGCTGAGACACCAGGCACCTGGGGACAATCCTGTATTTTTGCTCCAATAAACCTTACCAGGACATCTCATCCTCCTATGCATGGGTCCCTGCGATGCTTTTCTCCTGACTCTGTGGAAGAACCCTATTTCCAGTGACAACATCTGCAAACAAACAAAACAACAACAACAATGACAACAAAAAACCCTGTTACACTGTTCTAGAAATTCTATCAGGTTTTTAAAATCTGTTTATTTCTGATACCTCAACACAAATATTAGTAATTCCTCCTACCTTTAATTAAATTAAGAATCGATGATATAAGTCTTACATAGTTTTGTAAATAAAATTCCAGAATGGGGACATAGAATGCTTCTTCTTGGCATGTTTTTGTGATAATGTTGGCAGGTCGTTAATTTACTCCTGAATTTTTTAATAACCTAGGGTTTTGTTTTATTATTTTTCTTTTTAAAATGCTGAATTCATTCTCACAGATAACATTTGGCATATGACACCACTCTAGTTGGTTGATTTTTATAGATCAGGTATCATTTCCCTCACCTTATAATGAAATATTTTAGACATGGCCAAATTGTGCCTGTAGGATAACTCATCTATCATTAAACTATAGTTTCCGGTAACTGCAGACGCTCTGCAAAGCCACTTAATGCCCATCTCTCCTTATCTTCCACCAGCTGGCTGTAATGGATAGGCAAACAACATTTGCTTGATTGGCAAACACCATTTTTGCATACGGAGAGGGAGGCAGTCGTGGTTATTTCCCTCAGTCAACCTGGTGAATTGCCAGCTGGGTTTCTGGCTTGACACTGCAGGGACGGGGGCTGCTGGTGGACAGGGCCCTTTGAGACATGCACATGGAGCGACTTCTGCCTTAGTTTAGCAAGCTTCCTGACTTAACCATTTCCTCTTTCCCTGACTTAGAGATGAGTATTAGCTCTTACTAAAATGGAGGTGAATCAATGCACAACAGGTGAGGAGGAAAGATGTGGGCAACTGGAACTGGGAACATAAACAGGAGATGATCTAAACAGGAGTTTGCATATATACAGAGAGAAAGTCTAGAAGCGGTGTAGCATAATCATTCTGTAGCACTGCATAGCCCTTCAGAATCCCTCTTTGGTGTTTAGTTTGGGATCCTGGGTGAGCTGTGAAGAATAAAGGACACTGCGCCTATAAGGGGTCTGGCGCTGGGTCTGCTACATGAAAGAAGGGCAATAAATCAGACCTTTCCTGCATATTCTCTAACAGAAGTAACAACAAAGTAGCATATTTTTATAGTAGCTGTGAAAGAAAGTAACCTATGAAAGACAACGCGTTCTGTGTGTGTGTGTACTTGAGTTAGATGGTCCTAGAACCCAGTCTCAGATGTATTTAGAAGTGGACCCATGGTCATCATATGGTTAGTATCTATCTTTCTAGAACTGTGACACATTTAAAAATAAGGGTAAAAGAACAAAATGGGTTTAATATAACAAATATTCCTAGTAAAATGTTTTGCACATATCCAATAATAGATGTTTGTTGATCGATTCATTTAAAGTTTAGTGCAGGAAAAGCTAAAAGGATAGAGAAACAAACATAGAGGTAAAGTCAAAGCTTGAAGTGGTCCTAATATCAGCGTTTCATAATGCACATAAACTATTGATTGGAATGAGGTGAAGGAAGTGACAGAAAAGAGACTGAAAATCTGAAGACCTGTGTCTTGCCGTGAGACCCAATTTTGTAAAACTTGATCAGAAACAAAATCAAGTGCTAGCTCTACCACTTAGTTTTCTGGCACCACTACGTTTTTCTGCCCATCCTGAACACCCAACTCCAATTTCTCCTTTTTCAACCTTTCCAGCTCTCTATACTGGTTCTCAATAAAGCTGGGAAACACGGTGAATTATTTCCCTCTGTGTGTGCAAGGTGTCTATTTACTGCTCCCATATCTTACCTCCCACTTAATACTCTCCTGTATTCTTCCCAGCTAGCTGTGTTTTGCTCTCCAAAAGCTTTCAATTAGTCCCCATTGAGGTGTTAACTGATAACCAAGGTGTTAACTGAAGTGTGAATTCTCTCAGAATTATTTAAATTTTAAAAGCAGGCTCTTTGAAGACCCAAAATTCTGTTATAGAGAGAAACTGAGAGGAGATTTTCCTGTGATTAATAACATCACACCATCCTACCTAGCAGACTTTTACTCGCCCTGATAGCATACCCAGAAGCTTAGCCCCGACAATGGCAGTGGCTTTGGAGAACGGCCTAGGTTTAAGGAGCCCTGCTAGTAGTGAGAGGAGCCCTATCAGACCAGCACAAATACACTGGAGATGGGCTCATTCTACCTCGTGACTCAGAGTGTTTCAAACTTTGTTGGTAAATCTTGCTCTTCTGTCAAATTGGGAGTTTGGTGCCCTATTAGAAGCTTTTCTCCCAGACAACTCTGTCACTGCATGTTCTTCAGCACATATTTTACATGGCTGTAGTCCATATGAAGCTGCATTTTGGGAACTTGCCAGTGAAAGCTAGATGCGAAGAGTTTCTGTGAACATGCCAGGGTCGTCAGTGAGATATATGCATTTTGGAGTAAATTGAGGTATAAAAATAAATATATTTGCTCCCATAAATTTAAAGGTGATCATGTTAGTCTTAGATGGCAATTGCTATGCTACACTATATGCTGAATAGCGAAGGTGGGGGTGTTGTATCATCCTTCCTCAAATACTTTGTGACAAATACATCTTTTCAAAAGTTAGCTTACGAAGGTTAGAAGGTCATTTTTAATTGAACATCCGACTTGCTGTGCCTCAGAGTTTCATCTAAGACTTCTGTGCTTTATCCATTAGATTTAAATTTTGAAAAAATGAGGTTTTTAAACACGTTAAAATATTCTCATTGAATTGAGAGGAAAGTACTTTTTCAAATTTTTAGGTAAAGAGGTGAGCCAGTGGATGTGTGGAATGAAGGACCGGAAGAGGTGATAGCGGAGGGTGGACCTCCCAATGATTATCTAAGATACGCGAAACAAGAATTAGAATATGCTGAAGTACTGGCATGTCTGTCTGTGACTAGGCCAAAATAAGTATCTTTGGGGAGTAGTATGTTTCAGTACTCTTAAAGTTATCTGACATGTGTTTACGTCAGCCAGGATTTCTATGAATTGTAATTGAAAATTCTGTTCTTTTTCCTTTCTCACTCACCACAGTGAAAAGGACGGATATTGAGGGAAATAACTGAGTTAAAAAATAGCAGTTTTTCCTTTTAATTTATTTAATATATTATACATTCACTTTTAAATTCTACATTTAAAAATTAGAAACCAATATTAATCTTTGTGTTTGATTACTATTTTAATATAGTTTGAAAACATTACACAGGTGTTATGAGATTCAAATGGAAAACATGAGAAAGACCTGCAGCTATTAAGTATCTCCTGAAGCTTGGAAGCTACTTGAGATTTGCAAAGGTCATAGCTTTGGGAGATGTAGTTTTGGTTGAAATAATCTCTAATAATTTAAATAGAGATTCATAGTGTTATTGCAGTTTTTAGCCTCCATAAATCTCTTGATTTACATATAATAATCACCTAAATCCTCTAAGTCTGTGGGAGAGATTCTCTTCATCAGATTTTTTTTACAGGGTATTAATCACAGATTTCCTTCCAGTTTATTTAGAATACTATGTGGAAAAGCCATGGGGAGCCCAGTATTTTGTCATAATTGGAGGTTTGGAGGACAAAATTAGCGTTAGGTCTTCAAAACTCTCTTCCATTTTGCAGTAGGGACACATAGGTTGGGCTTTTAAAAGTTTTTTGATTCAGGTGCTAGAACGTAAAATGCAGATGCGGAGGAGTTTTTATTATGGGAAAATATCTTACAATACGTGGAAGATTGAGGTGTACTCAAACACCCTACCTTTTCCTTTTTTTAAAAAAAGGAAAAGAATTCTCCCCTTTAATATGAAAGTTTCCACTCTGTAATAATCCAGAAGTTCACACTAACATACTTCAGGATTTCAGATATTCGACACATCTCCCAAGACCCTACAAATGGCTTTGCCTTACGTCGGAGATCATCTGAAGAGGTTCACAGGACAGAAAGTCCAGTGATGCATAAAGTTTTCTCCGGATCTCATTTCCCTCGTCTGACTTCGAAAATGCGGAGCCGAGTCAACTAAGAGAGGTACAGTATGCTTTACATTAAATTAATCCGGGAGCAGAGAGAGTGATCAGGCTGTCTGGCGAAAAGGAGAACATCTCCCCAAGGGTTGGGGTTAGAAAGATGATAAGGATCCTTAGGCTACGAGCAAGCGCATCTTCTGCCTCCAGCCCAGCGGCGCAACCGGAGTTAACTGCAGCTCGGATCCAGAGGGAGAAGGTGGGGATAGAAGGAGGTGGAAGAGGGGGGGAAAAGAGAGAGAGAGAGGGAGAGAGAGAGAGGGAGAGAGAGAGGGAGAGAGAGAGGGAGAGAGAGAGCGAGCGCTGGGGGAGGGAGGGGGTGAACCAACCGGAGAAAGCCGGAGAGCAGCGCGCGGGGGGAGGCGGAGATGCGGGCAGAGCGCCGGGCGCAGGGAGCTGACTGGACCGCTCCAGACGGCGGCGCGCGCGGCGGCTCCTGAAAGCAGCGAGTTGGCCGAGCCCGGCTGCATTTCCAGCAGGAGCCGCGAGCACAGTGCGGGCTCACAGCAAGGTGATGTGCCTGGAAGCATTCTTTCCCCCGCTCGGGCTGCCGCGGCGGGAGCTTCCTTCCTTTTACCCACCTCTCCTCCCCCGGGTCTGCAGGTCTGCGCGTGTGAGTGCCCGGGTTTGGGGGGTAAAGCCTTAAGGGTGGGGGCACCCTGTCCCTGCTTGTCTCCTCCTCCTTCTATCCCCATCGTTGCTGATGCATGTTTTCCAGGGTCTCTCCGGTCTCCGTACCCCTTGTTTGACACTGTTCCCCCCACCCTCCCCCCGGTTGTGTCTCCTTCCCCAGATGCTCAAGGTGCCAGCCGTATTGTGTGTGTGTGCAGCCGCTTGGTGCAGTCAGGCTCTCGCAGCTGCCGCGGCGGTGGCAGCGGCCGGGGGGCGGTCGGACAGCGGTAATTTTCTGGATGATAAACAATGGCTCACCACAATCTCTCAGTATGACAAGGAAGTCGGACAGTGGAACAAATTCCGAGACGTAAGTGCCGCGCGCCCCCATTCCCGGGCACACGGGAGCGCTGCTCCAAGGCAGGGGCCAAAGCAGCCAGGGGCGGGTGGGCAGTGGGCTTGATTTTCCCAGCAGAGGGGTTTAGAGAGCCGTGGCGACGCAGGGACGCTGGGGAAGTTGGCAGTTCCGATGCGCCCTCCCGGCTGGTGCGAGGGGAAGGGCTAGCGAGCCCGCGGCAGGGGAGTTCAGGTCTCTCCACGTTCCCACTGTACCGCCCCCTTTCCCCTCCGGCCCCCTAAGGTTTGCAAAGTGCTGGCTCGCCCTTCTCAACTTTTGAATGGTGTATCTGGCACTAGTAAACACAGTGGATGTGCTTTTGCGATGTATTGCTACAAAAGTAACTAGGATCGATCCCTTTACTAATGGTCCATTAAGGAATTGGAGGGAGGAGGTAGGAAGATGTAAGATTTATAAATGCCCATTCTGCAAGGGTAGGGGATTCTTTGGCTGCACCAGTCGGCAGAAGTTGAATTGCTCTTGATTGCATAAAATTGCTGATCAGATGTGTGCTTCAGCATTAACTTTAAAACCGGACATGTTTTATAGTGCGTTTAATTACGTTTTATTCGAAAATGAATCCGTGCCGTAAAATCTGCGGGGTGAGGGGATACGGTGGAAGGGTAGTCCGCAGGTGGTAGCATTGAAAGGGTTAATCTGTAGACTGCCCTGGGGAGTTTCCTAAAGGCTTATTAAGAAGGAGTCAGGTTTTAAGAGTGGACGCTTGTTTGCCTTGAAACCACGGGCCATGATATGCAGGTCATTTTTTCCCCTCCTGATTTGAATGAAACAGCTTTAAGAGCTGGTTCGGCGCCCAGAGCGCAGTTCACCTCTCCGCATTCAACTTGGATGTCCCGGGAGGAGGTTGATTACAGTCCCCCCAGGCCACCCTTTAGACCCAGGAGGCCTGAAAGGGAACATGAGTGAGTCACAGACACATTGCCAACCCTTACTGTGACATTTGAGGGAATTTCTTGTGAAGTCCATCTGCAGTACACTACGTGCAGATGTGTTAACTTCTTATGATGTTAATTCACACTGTCACGACCTGGGAAAATAAATGGAAGCTTAGATTAATTTTCATCCTGGCTCCTCTACCCCTTCTCCCAACACCCCCACATTAAAAAACTGACAAACCAAATCTAACATGTAGCTGGTTCTGGCGGAGGGATTCCTGAAGAAACCCTAAGTTTTACTTTAAAATTAGATGTAGGTCATTGATACTAGGCATCGGTACAAGGATGAAAAAAAGATGATGATGATAATACTTAATGGAGGGCTTTGCTTGCGTGCTTTATGAATAAGGCTTAAATATTTTATTGCTAAATGAATGCTTTTATAAAAGTAAACCGCACACACTTTTGTTTTATTTCAGTTTTTGCTAATATTGAATTTAAAAAAAAAAGGCAAGCAAACAAATGAGATTATTTCTAAACCTGGGGTAGAATTTCTCTTTATAATGCCCTCACTTGGAAAAAATCTTGAACATTCTGTCAGTATTTGAACAGTGCTTCACATCATGACATTTCAGTTCTTACTGGTTGTGTTAAAATATTTAAAAAATGAATTTTAGACTTTCATCTCAAAATTATATTTTAAATCTGAAATGTCTTAGTACTCTCTATTTACGGTATTGAATTATTAAGAGCAGCCGGTCTATGCCAGTGAAGTTTGTAAATGTGCTTGATTTAAACTACTAAGGCAAGCCGAGTTGCTTGAAAGGATGTAATATTATAGGATTCATTCAGCCAAAGTATGTAAACACAGAATGGAGTATTTATTGCTATAGCAGTTTCAGTTATTCTTATGTGATCTGTGGGGGAAAATTCACCAAAATTATATATTAAATTTAAGTGAAGGATTTTCGGAAATATTTTTAGCTATGCAATACATGGAATACATGCAATACATGGAAATATATTAATGGTTTATTTTATTAAGATAATTACATTTTCGTAAGGACTTCTACAGGGCATAGAGAAGATAAGTGCTATCTTTTTTCACCATTTAACTACCTGTTGCTTATTAATGTGATAAAATGTATGCTGACAGTGTGACTTCTCAAATCAGAGTGCATAATATGCAATCCTTATTTAGATCATCTACCCCAATGCTAATTTACATATTTTCCCCTCTTTGGGAATCATTAGCTTAATATTTTTGTGTATTTCAGGATGCTGTTTAGTTTTTAGTTCATTTTTGGCTGGAAGTCCATGGTTATGAGGCATTATTTGAAATAAATATGTACTTCATGAAGGTACCTTTAAATGTTCTGCAACAGCAGTGATATCTTAAGTAGTGGATTTGAATATTCAGTTTATACAAAGGCACAGAAACAAGGAACTCTGAACCTCTTTTAGAAACAATTTAACTGACGTACTTCTATTTATGCTCTTTTCTCCCATAAAATATAATTAATTCCATTTAGAAAAAAACTTTGGATACTTCAGCATAATTAATACTAGAATTAATCCTTACCTTCTTGTGGCTTTTTTACATGGCTGACATTATTGTGCAAGTAACTTCTCGATGAAAGTTTGAAGCATATCTTCTTTGGAATTGTATTTGAAAACTGTTATGAATAATATTTAATAGTGCAGTTCCTCAACATATTTAATTTAATGAATTAAATAAATGTGATCCATATACTATACATGATATAAATACATCATATAATAGAGCTTCAGAGAAAAAGAGTGTGGATAGAAAGTGTAAAGGGAGAGCAGGTGAACATAGGAAGCACTGTCATTGATGACTCATTTTCTCAATTTCCTCAACGTGAAACCCAGAGAAATAATAAAACCAAAGGCCAGCTTACAATGAATGTGTATTAATATAGAAGAAACTTCCAAAACATTTTGACCACTTTATAGTAGCAATGCTCTTTGAATAAAGTTTTGTTGCCCTTTAAAGTGTATAAAAGGTGATTATATAGACAGAGGACTTTTATGCTTTTGAAATGATTAATATATTTGTTTCTTTGTATAAATGTGCCTGTAGAGATTTTAATTCCTATGTTAGAAAAATAAAACTTTAAAGATGTAGAGACATCAATACATTTAAAATAAGTATAGTAACTAGAACCAGCATGTTCTATTCAGGGTATAATTGTGTGATTTTAAAATAAAGCAAAGGAACAAAAAACCTGGGGCTCATTTTGAACATTGTTTTAAGGAATGGTTACCATTTGTGTTGCAAAACCCACCATCAATTTCAGTTTACATTTATCCCTTAAGGGACTTTTAATACTCTTTAGATGTATTGAAAGCAGTAGTCAAACCTTACAAGTTACCTTTAAATATTCAACCTTAATGTAAGTTAAAGGACATGTAAAGTGTGAAAATGTGAAATATAGTGTCTCAGAGGCACTCAAATCATAAATTCACTTCTTTTCAAAATGCCTGATTTGGATATGTTGGGTAGTAAGTAAACTTTTCTTCTTTTTTATTTCCCCCTTTTATCTCAGTTGAGATTCTAGAGTGCACAGATTATTTAAGAGATAATGGCTGATGGGAAGGGGTATTTCCTAGCACTTAGTGGCTACAGAGCAGTAAAGCCCTCTGAGAATCTATCAACTTTCACTGCTGTTAGTATGTAAATAAAACAATTGGTTTCTATGTCTACTCCAAGGAAAATACTCTATTGCTTTAAAAGGCATTAAAGTTCAAACAGTGAGAATCTATGGTACATTCTGATTGTGTTACCTGAGTGTTCGGCTTACCATTAACCCTGAGGACTGCTCCTTTGTGGTACCATTTTTTTAAATTAAAAAATTTTAACTGAGGTATTATTGACAAATAAAATTGTATATATTAAGGGGTATATTGTTATTATTTCACTATATAGATATATATTTTTCACTACATATATAGTGAAATGATTACCTTTGTGGTCCATTCATAGCAGACAAGAATGTTTTACTACTTGACTTTTTAACAATGGGTACCAAAATTAAAATTAAAGAATTAATAATAACATTTCTGTAGGAATAGTTTCTTAATAATGGATAACCAATTCTGATAAAAAAAACACATTTTTTAGTGTTTCTCACTATGAAACAATGTGTTTGTGATAACCATATCCTATATTTTACCATAGTTGAGAACGTGGACGTTCCTTGGGAATTCTTCACAGTGAATTTGTTGCATTCTCATGAGTGTTTATCTCTCTTTTGATCCTTTTTTGACTGTGGTCCACAATGTGTTTAATAATTCATAAAAACCTTTGTATATAATGTGCATATTTGTAGATCAGAGCTGGTAAAGACTATAGCATACAAAGTTTTTGATGTTAGACTATTTATATTGTTTAAGTCATTCTGGGAGAGAGGCGATTGATTTCTTGAAAGAAGCATTAGGCAATCTTTGAAGATTTTGGGGCCCATGAGTTAGTGCAGCAACAAAAAGACATGAGCCTCATGCAGCACCCTGACCTCCGTCCGTGTTATTGAGTCTCAGTTAAGCAATGGTTTCCGTGCAACCTCCACATGCCTATTTCTTCAGTCCCCTTTGCCTCACTCCAGTGCCGTGCTCAGTCAGGATTTAAGGCTGGTTTTTTCAAGTCAGGTGTCACATGAGAAAGGCGGGTCGGAGAATGCCCACTGATCTCCTAGTTTCTGGGGAGGGACTTTCAGAGAGAGCTGGTATCGCATCATCAGACCCCCGCAGGAAGTCTGAATTGAGTATCAAATTTAGTCAGTTTGGCATGGGTTCATTCTAACAGAAATTATAGGGAAGTATGCGACGCTTTTAACTCTCCAGCTTTCACAACTTTTATGTAATTATTAGGAAAGTATAACTAAGTGGATTAAGAAACAATTTTTTCTGTGTATGAGCATGTATATATATGTAACATAGATTTATAGTATATATTTATAGACCCGCATCAATGTACATGTACTGTATATATACTTGTGCGTATATATATAACATGTATATATACATATAATATATCACATATTATATGATGTATATTATGTGTATATATAAAATATATGTATATATATTATGTGTGTATATGTGTGTCTTCAACTAGATAACAGATGTAATAATTAGAAAATCAAGGTGATTATATATTGTATTATAGATATTTATATGCTAATTAGAAAGCAGACACTCCCACTAAAGTGTTGTTAAGACATGTGTTAGGTTTGATTTTCTTTTCTGCTGAAGTTTTAGATTCTCAAAAATTCAGAACAATTTCATTTGCCGTTACATGAAGTTGTGGTCCTTGTGTGCCTTCCCAGTTCTTATGGGGAGTCAGCTTGTTTGAGATGATATACTTAAACATTTTAGCTAGATATACAAAAGGAGCCTCGCGTGCTGCCATAAAACATCCATTTTCCTGCTCTTACAATAAGACTACAATAAGGCAGCTTTTAGAGCTCATGATTCTGACTCAGAGTGACGTTTTATGTTCTTATGCAACTTTAGTTTTCAGGATGTAGGACAGAAATATGTTATTTATGTGTTTTTAAAGACTAATATGTGAGTTGTCTACACATACTGTCTCACCCCTACAGAATTTACATGTATTTTTCCGTTCATGAAAATCCTTTCATTTTTTTCTACCCTTTGTGGTTTACAGATTTGGCGACCCAGTTAGGCTGCGCACTCTCTGCAGCTACAGATGGTAGTCCCTCTCGCCTCTCGGATCCCTGTAGCTCACCTAGCGTTAGCACCATGGCCGGGCCGGTGTCAGCATTAGAAAAATATTTACTAAAGACTGTTAGAACTGTACTGCTTTTCATTAACCATTTTATTTACATTTCTGACCTCCTCCAGCCCAGTTTTTTAATGTGAACGAAAATTTAAGTTTTATAAAATACAAGGATTCAAAGTACTAAACTGGCTGAGTCCATGAGTTAGTTCCCAGTGGACCAAAATAGATACGATATGTTAAAACTGTTGTGTTCAGTTTTAGAGTGAGCAGCTTAAGTACTTGGTAATGTATGTGTATCTCAGTGCTCCCTCCGCCTTTTCCCATTGCTTCTCTTTCACTACTCAATTTTGTTGATCTAAAGTCTTTAAATGTTTTTTGCTGCCTATTAAGTAATATCAGGGACCAATATCTTCTCTTTCTTTTTCAACTACTCCACTTCCATTAAAGGCTATGTGGCTGAATCCACATGTTTCACAGGCAGTCCAGATCTCTTTCTTTCCCTTCTGCCTCACTTACAATTGCCAATGTAATTGTTAGAGATAGGTTAAGTTCCAACAAAAAGGCGCCTCTGGCTCCAAGTGTCTGAATTAAGACAGAAATTTATTTTCCAACCATGTCAGCATCAGGAAGTGAGCTGTCCAGGCTCAGCTTTCAGGGTTATTCTTTCAGGGCTCTCCATAAATTGGCATTTCTTATCCGGCAGGAAAGATTTAAGAGAAAGTCTAGGGTATGCAGCTTGTCTTAGAAGTGACCTGAAAGTTGTCACCCATAGCTTCTGTGTATATTCCAAAGGCCTGAACTTAGTGACATGGCTATAACTAGCTACAAGGGAGAAGGGCCAATGCCATCTCTAAAGGGAAAAGATTAATCCTGAAAGAATGTAAATCCGGTTCTGGGAGGAAAATATTAGTAACTGCTGTATCTGTTTCAACATCTAAATATCTCTTGAAAATATTCTCTGTGCCCACTGATAAGAATTTTTATCATTTCCTGTTCATTGTTTGCCTTGCCCTCAATTTCTTCTTCCTAATTTCTTATCATCCCTCTATCCTCTTTTCAGGGTAGAACTGGAGTACCTGGAACTTAAGGTTGTGGGAGTGGGAACTTGAGGCCAAGTAGTAGTGTGCTCATGTCTAAGAGGAAATGTTGCAGGTCGGGACCAAAGCAAAGCACCCTCATAGAGTAGTAAGGAGGGCCCACATGGAATGACAAGTCCCATTTTCTAGAGAAATCGTTTAGCATTACCTTTTTTAGTTATCTTTGGTCATAGGTCCAGAATGCTCTTGTGTGAGGTAGGTAATGGTGATAAGTGGGAAGGAATTAGAATTTAGTTGTCATTCCCCTTAGTTGAAGGACAGAATGCCCACTAGAACCAAGGTTTTATTTCCTCTGATGTAGAGAAAAGGCAAAACCATTAATGCAAAGCAGTTTGCTCTTCAAATCATTCTAGAAATGATGCCATTGCTGGATTCATGCAGCTCTTTGTCCAGAAAGCAAAGAAAACAATGTTTGTTTAGCATTATTAGTACAGCAGGTCCTTAAGTAACATCTTTTCATTTAATATCATTTCAGTGTAACATCGATGGGAAAAAAAATCAATTCTCTGTCTGGAGCCACAGTGTGTGTACAGTTTGCATGTCCTCCCCATGTCTGTGTGGGTTTTCTCCAGGTCCTCCGGTTTCTTCCCATGTCCCAGAGATGTGCATGTTAGATGACTGACGTGTCTAAATGATCCGAATGTGAGTGAGGGTGGGATGGACGAGTGCGTCCTGCAGTGGAAAGGCGTCTGTTCAGGCTGGGGTCCCTCCTTGTGCCTTGAGCTACTGGGAGAGGCTCCAACCACCTATGATCCCAAACTGGAACCAGTGGGTTGGAAAAAAATGATCTGACTTGTTTTTATTAATCTTTCATAAGTGTATATATAGCTTAATTTTATTTCAGTATTTAATGTTATGTTTAGTTTGGGGCCTTTTCTTCTCTTTTAAAAAGACATTTTAAATTACAATTTTTTTCAATTATAGTTTACATTCAATATTATTTTGTATTAATTTCAGGTGAATAGCATAGTGGTTAGACAGTCAAATACTTTATAGAGAGTGTTTCCCTTGATATTTTGATTACTCAACTGGCACCACACATATTTATTACAATATTATTGACCATATTTCATATGTTACAAAATAGTTTTGTGTTTTTATTTGGAAGTTGGATGATTGTGTGTGTGTGTGTGTGTGTGTGTGTGTGTCCAGAAATAATCCATAGGAACTTAACTCTTGTTTCTATCAATTGGCCTATGGTAAAATTGGTTTATTGGTTTATGTCGTTTCGCTTAAAGTCAAGGTTTCAAGAACCTATGGACAAGATTAAGCATACTTACATTAATAAGTAAGTACACAAATATACAAGGTAGAAAGGTAGGTAAAAGTCTTTATGAAACCATGTGTCATTGCAGTCATGTACAGGATGAGGCAGAAAGGTTTACAGTTGTGAGTACGTGAAACTTACTTATTTATTACATTAATAAATGATTGCTTCCTGCCAGGTTTGCCAGATATGCCATAGAGGCTTATGCTTTCACTTTTGCTTCTTGACAATGGAGATGGCTGACAACTAGGATGGCTGGGCTCCTTGCCTGGACCATAAGCAGAGATGGTGAATTGCACTATTTGACCATCAGGTTTTTGTTTGTTTTTTTAAAGATTTTTATTTGTTTATTTTTAGAGGGGAAGAGAGGGAGATAGAGAAGGAGAGAAACATTGACTGGTTACCTCTCATACACCCCCAACTGGGGACCTGGCCCGCAACCCAGGCATATGCCTGATTGGGAATCAAACTGGTGACTTTCGGCCTGCAGGACTGTGCCCAACTAACTGAACCACATGGGTCATGGCAACGTTGTCTTTTGTTGTTGTTGTTGTTGTTGTTGTTTAAAGATGCTTGACTCCTGCCTTGCAAAATGAAAACTTTAGTATTTTTATCCTTTTTTTAATATATGTATTTATGGCACAATTATTTTACAAATGATGATTATATAATCTTTGCTTAATATTTTATTCATACTTAATTTAGAATATCTTATAATTAAATTAATAGTAGTAATACTACCATAGCACACAAATATACAAGGTAGAAAGGTAGGTAAAAGTCTTTATAAAACCATGTGTCATTGCAGTCATGTACAGGATGAGGCAGAAAGGTTTATAGTTGTGAGTACATGAAACTCAGAGTTTATTCTTTTCCCTCCCCCCAGCCTATGGAAACCAGCATATTACTTTTTGTTTCAACTAATTTGGCTACAATAGGCATTTCATATATGATAGTATTTCACTTTTTGAGACTGTCTTACTTTCGCTGAGCATAATGCCTTTCAGATTCCTCCATGTTGTTGCAAAGGGCAGGATTTCCTTCTTTTTTATAGCAGAATAATATTCCAAGGTGTGCATACACCACATTTGTTTATCTGCTGATGACACTTGAATTGCCTGTGTCTCTCGGCTGTTGTAAAAGAGGTTACTGGGAACATGAGTGTGCAAATATCTTTTCAAGATCTGCTTTCAGTTCTTTAGATATGGTATATAAGATAGGTTAGAAAAGATCTAGTTCTTAAATCATTTTGTTGTCTACTTAATGTTTTGGAGACTTCTCTATTTAAATTTCATTGAAGTTATTAAGTATGAACTATTTCATTGAACATGGATTTTTTTTGTTTCTAGAGTTTCGTAACAAGAATAAAATTAATTAGCTGCCAGACTGAGGAAAGTATGGGTAAATTAAAATTCAGTGATTTCTCTATTTTGTACTTAACTGAAGTTAAGTAATACTGAATTTATTTGATGCTAAATTTTATAGTACATAATTAATATGAAATAAATGATTACATTAAACATTATCTGATAAAAAATTAAAATAAATTTATCTGGTCAATTTTGGAATGTCAAGTGATCTGGATAATTCTGTGGGTTTCTATTCTTAGCATAAAGAAAAGCCCATTATTTAACAGGAATGAAAGAAGGAGAGGGACTAACAATGAAACAATGTAATTGTGTCTCCAAATCTATAAAACATTATAGGGCATTTATCTTCCTGAATTTGGTAAAATGCTTACTAGATATAGTTCCTAAAAATATTAATTTTGTAGCCTCTTAATCATAGTTCACTTCACTTTTCTACCACTAGCCTACTTTGTGACTTTCAAATATTTACATAGGATACTCCAGGCAGGATACTCTGAAATATGAGCTTACTAATTGCCTTGGCACATCGTATTAGCATCTGCTGAAGAACCAGTTTTACAATATCAGGAGAATATTTATAGGCCTTTCATAGCATACAGTATAGTATGAAATACTAGGCAACCTCCTAGTCTTCCAGTGAGACTGTCTAAGGTGCCCTTGGCAACATCTGAGATTCTCCTTAAATGTCCCTGAGGCAGTCACATTCATCTAAAACGAACATTCCCTGAGGCAAAACTTTTCCAGAACATTGTATCAACAAGCATTAGCCTAGTATTATCTGAGAAATGTATCTGTGACATGAAATGTAATTTTTTTGAGTTGAGATGCTATACACTGTATAGTTTTAAAGAACTATCGTTCTTGCTGAAACTAAACTGCACCAGCTGGTAACTGAGGAAGTGCTAGTTAGGAAGCTGTGAAATTAGAAAGTAACCCTAGTCAGAGTCATGCTTTTATGTAGATCAACATAGTTGCCACACCATTCCCAGAATTTCATGTTGATCAACATGCTAATTTTGCTTGCTACTGTTACTGTCATGTAAAATAATTTTAGAATCAAAAGTTTTCTTTTTTTCCCCCCACGTGTTGCTAAGCAAAAAACTTTAAAACATGCGGAATTGCCAGTGGGGAAGGGTATGTGTAATGCAGATAGTAAATTTGTGGCAAAGACTGAGAAGACATCCCACATCATTTTTGAGAGAATAAAGAAGTCTTGGAAAAAAATTTTATTTTTAATATATGCCGTGCATCAAGTTTTGAATATCACTGAGAACCACAGCAGTTTATAGGTCAGTGAAATCTGATTTCAGACCTGCTTTGTTTGCTCTGAGTAGCTGAAAGCACCTGGCCTTTATTGCCAAAAGGCCTGTGTTTATTCTCAGAACAAATGCCCCTTTATTTACTTGTGCTGTGTGGATTTGGGAGAGCACTAGAGGGAGCTTGCCATCAGTCTCAAAGGTGACAAATGTATCTCTGGTGTTAGTCTCAGGCATGGTTACGACCATGGTACCGTGATCAAAAGTTAAGTTAAACATCAAATGCAGGGCTGAGATAATGTATATCGATATCCGGGACCGTAATTTTGCTGTTCCCGCATAATCACTTTTTAGTTAAAGACAATTCACTGACTTCTGATTGGTCTGCCTGTGTGTCCCTGAATGGCTTTCAAGTTTTATGACTCCGTAGCCTGTCATCTTGGACTCCAAAAATAAGTTCTTTCTGAACAATAATCCTTATAAATAGTAGGTACTCTTAGAAGTAATTAAACCAGGTTTATTTTTAATTCATCTACTTGAATAACTAATTCAATTTGAACTATTTTTGTTGTTAGATTAGACTGTGATATTTACTGATTATATTTGTGGTTTGAACAAAAACCCTTCTTGTGTTTTGTAGGTTTAAAATTATCTTTACTTGAACGGAACTGTACATTTAAATAACTGTCTCCTAGATGGTATGATAAAAATTCCACAATTTAACTTTTACAGAGATACAGCAATATTGATATTACATATAACCATTTCATTGTGAATACATCTAATATTGATTTTTAAAATGGACATAAATTATATGTTTATTTCCAAGTTTCTTCTTTAAATAAATATTGACTAAATTACACAGAAACCAAATTATGCTGTGTAAAAACAGATGATAGCCCTGGCTGGTGTGGCTCAGTGACTTGAATGTTGCTCTGCAAACCAAAAGGTCTCTGGTTGACTCCCTCATCAGGGCACACGCCTGGGTTGCAGGCCAGGTCCCTGGTTGGGGGTGTGCGAGAGGCAACCCATAGATAGTTCTTGCCCCCTCTACCTCCCTCCCTTCCCTTCTGTCTAAAAATAAATGAATAAAATCTTTTAAAAAAAGATAAAGTAGAATTATGTGTTTTCCAACTTTTTATAACATTTTAATATGATTTTTAACTGAAATGATTTCGTAAATAAAGTTAACCAGTTAAAGAGATTCAGATTCTTTTAAACAAAATTTTTTCTTTTTTAATTAAAATTTATTAATAAAAATCAAATAAATACACTATAAATTTTATCTCATGTAGTTTAACATTAAATTAAAAAAAACATTGGAGGGATAAGACAATTTCTGTATGTGTATTTAGTTTGGCGTAGAAGTTTATTTCTGTGCTCTGATCTTTCTTTTAGGGTTTCTTTGTAATAATGTTGTCCATTTATGAGTGTTTACTTCTGCAGCTTGATTAATAGGATGTTTCTATATTTATTAAACTGATGTTATTCCAAAGCTAGTCATCCTTTGGACCAAAAATTCTTAATCATTTCAAAGTAAAGAAACTCAGAATTTGAGGACAGCTCTGACCACTTTATCAGAAATGTTCAGATACATGCAAAGGCAAATTTGCATACAGTATTTAGGGAATTCATAACCCTCCTGGGATTATTTACAACATGGTTGTAAATGAGCTGTGCATTATAACCATTTCTACAGAATTTTTGACAGTCTTTAACTTAAAGCTGTGCAAAGATTTTTTTACTGTTCTCATGACTATAAGAAATGTCTTATGGAAGGTATCGTGGACTCCTGTCTTCCTCCCAACTGTTGCGGATCCAATCACTCACGAGCCCTACCAAAGTCTGCTCAGCAGTACTTCTCACACCTACAGCCGTTCGCTCTTCCTTGGCTCAGACCCTCATATTCTCTCTTTGACTGGTCTGGCAGGTGGCTTTCATGTTCTCAGGCTTTTCCTTGCCTATAGCATCTAAATGCTTTCTTGGTAAAATGAATTTCCTCTCAATTATAGCTCTGATCTTTTCGCTCCTCTGTTCAAAAACTTCCATTTATCCTCTCATTTATTATAGAATAGAACTGCATGCATATTGCTGCAACTGTAAATTGCTCTCCAAAAATTTGTGAGTTTGATTGTCCTCCTGGAGCTAAACTGTGGAACCTTCATGAAACGGATCAGCTCATGTACATGTGTAGTCATCTTATGGAAAGATCACAGGATTCGTTGTTAGCGTTCATGGATGCTGTTTGAATATCGTAAAATATACTTTGAGGAAGATTATTCATCAGAAGGAGTCTGAAACGAGAGAGAAAAATAATTCACCTAGGCAAACTTGGACAGTGCTCAGGAGAGACAGTGGTCCTTTTAAAGGCTGGTCTAATGTTCTATAACATGTGGACAAAAAAGAAAAAAAATCTGTATCTGATTTCATGCTCACCCAGCAAACTTCTGATTTGAATGTAGCTTAGCCTCAGGGAGAGAATGTACCAGGCACACTGACACATGTGTTCCGCTAACAGAACCAGGTTTCCGAGGCTTTGGGAGGGAAGGCCAGGTTCCGGATGGTGGTAAATTCATCAAGGTAATATCACAGTGTGAGCTCTTTGGTGGGCATCCAGGATCTTTCCAGTGACAAACAGGTCTCATTAGGAGCTTCATGTTTAAATGCCAGCACCCCGTAAAACCCAAATTTCCCCTCCCCAAATCCGAAATCCTTGTGCTACCTGTCTCTAAAATGTATTTGCTTCCTTATCCTTATTTTCCTTTTGCTACACACCTCATACCAATGACACTGAGTTGTCATCTATCTTCCTGTTATACTTTCTGCCTCCTCTTTTTGTGGGCTGTTCATCTGGCATGATAATTTGCCCTATTTATCTCTTTTTTAATTCTCAGTTTTCATGGTCCATTTAATATTATTTTTCCTAGTCTCTTCCATAATTTTCACAGTCAAATGCAATCTTACCCTTTTCTGAATCCCCATAGCACTTGGTGAGAGGCAGCGTTGGCCCTGCAAGAGGCCACGTGTCCTAACAGGTCTGTGCCTTGTGCTCCAGGGGCGCAAAAGGGATGTTCATAAAGGAAATTAGTATATGATGAAGTTGTAACCAGTCTATATATCAAGCATGGGAGTTGATAGTTAATATAGGTATCAAAACCCAAGTTAATACTAATAGTTGATAACATTTTTCCTGAAGGTTTTATTAAGCATGTCATTTATAGAACCTGTGTTCATTCCCAGTATAAAGACAGTCCTTAAAAATTTTTTTATTTTTCAATTACAGCTGATATTCAGTTATTTTATATTAGTTTTAGGTATATAGCATAGTGATTAGACAGTTTTTCTTAAATACCTGATTTCTGCATTTAAGCTCTTATTTTATAGGAACAATTGTTGCCTTTTAATACCATACTGAACTATAGTAAAAAAAGAAAAGAAAAGAATATTAGCAAGGTCTTGCTATGGCATATGTGACATTTTTCCTCTTCCAAGCAGCCAGCTCTTGATCTATAATTGCTATGAAAATGTCAACAGTAGGCTTCTGGATTTTTGCCATACGACATCAAGAAATTAACCACCCTAAGGCAAATTTCCAAAGCTAGGTAAAGGATTCCCTGCCTTTTAAAAAAAAAATCTGAACCTAAACTTTCTAAAAATTGTAGTCTTAAGGAAGAAGAAACATTGATAAACTGCCATTAAGATGATTAATTCATTCACTGTATGTAAAATTATATAAAGGGAAACTTTTGGAATGTTTTTTTTTTTTCTGTATGAGCATCTGTTTAAAGGAAATGTCTTAATCTGATTTTATAATACAAATGTAATGTTAAGAATAATTGTTTGGGAAATACCCACTGAAAAGACACTGATTCTGAGATATATTATGTAACCTGAGGTTTTATCTTGTGAATTAAAATACTAGAATTTTTTAATCTCAAATGAAATTGAAATTACAATTTCTCACATAAATTTGTATTTATTTTTAACTTGTAATCTTATATTGTTATGCATTTGATTTAGGAAAGTATAAAATATTAATGAAACAGCAGATTTATAATCTGTATCATAGATTAAAGCTACTTATGAAAGATGACAACTGATGTTTGTGGCTGTGTTTTTTTTACACTGTATGAAAACATTAATAACAACAAATTTGTTATAATTTTGGCCAAAGCCAAGAACTAGAGCCACTATTTATTGAGTGGTTTGCATAACTCTGTTATGCTTTTCTATTTTCTTAAAACAATTTTTAAACTTACATCTAGAGGACACCTTCAACCAACTTTCTTGGAAGCAGTATCTACTCCCTTAAAATCTTAAGCAGAAA
>PVJD01009027.1:0-66817 GCA_004026545.1 Mormoops blainvillei
GCGTCCCCCGCGCTCGGTCCCTGCTCGACTCGCACCCCCTCACCCACCCCGCCAACCGACCCTGCGCCGCGCCACGACGGCAAGATGGCGACTTGCTGCATGACCGGAGCGACTCGCTTTCTGATCACTTAAAATGGCGACAGTGGGGCGGGCCTTCGGGGGTGGGGCGTCGGGCGCAGGGCGCACGGAGGCCAGCGCGCGGGCCGCCGGGAACGGGGCGGAGCGCGGCCGCGCCGGCGCGTCGAGTGGGAGAGGCAGCCGCTGCGATGGTGAGCGGGCTTTGGGGGGAGGGGCGCTGGGCCGGGGGCGGCGGGGGCAGCGGGCCGCGCGGGGGGGCCCGGGCTCTGCGTTCATGCCAGCCCGCTGCCCCCAGGACGTGTTCCTCATGATCCGGCGCCATAAGACCACCATCTTCACGGACGCCAAGGAGTCGAGCACCGTGTTCGAGCTGAAGCGCATCGTCGAGGGCATCCTCAAGCGGCCTCCCGACGAGCAGCGGCTATACAAGGTGCGGCCCCTCCGGTTCCGGGCGGGCGGGGGCCTGGCGAGGGCTGGGTATAGGTATGCGCGCTGCCGGGAACCGCCGCCCCGAGCCTGGCCGTGGGCACGCGACGGGCTCATCGTCGATGTAAACAGTAGTGGACGTCGGGGTCCAGACTCTCCGGCGTGGGGCCGTTGTTCGGACTCGGGGAGATGAAGCACCGATAGCGCCCGCCACGCGGGTCTCGATTGAGGATGACTTTAAAGCCGCGCGCCAGGCCTTGTGCTGAGCGCCGAGGGCCAGCATCGCATCTGATCCTTACAGCGGTCCCACCCGTGGCGTGCTGGCTCTTGACATCCCTGCTCTGTTATTAAGGAAACTGAGGCCCAGAGACGTGGCCACTTAACAGCCCAAGGTCATTGGCAGAGCCAGGTTTTGAAACCGGATACCCTTAATTCTCGGCAGGCTCATCAGAATCACACTGCACCGCCCCCATTCCCTCCAGACATTCCTTAATACAAAGAAATGAAAGGTGTTTGGATGAGTCAGATCCCACCAGTTCTTCACACAACTGTTTATTACTCTGCAACTTGCCGATGTTCTAAAAAACCCCCCACCCCTTCTCTCTTACAGGCAACTGTAGTTATTTAGCAAGGATGGCCTGTGGTTTTGGGTTTTCATTGGGGAACTTTCTGTGTCAGCCCCTGATTCAAGTCTCTAGCAGCATGAGGTCCTTCACCTAAGTGCACTGATCTGATAATGGCTGGAAACTGGGAAAATAGCCTTTTGCTCCAGGCTGAGCCTCCACTCCCTTGGTCTCTAAAGGCCTTTTCTCCTATACTGGAGCTTTCTCTAATAAGGACCCTTCCTGCCTTCTGTGACAATTCCACATGTACTACTTCGCTTAATGAAACCTCCTGGCTGCCCTGAGTTGGGAATTCCAGTAATTACCATTTTACACATGAGGAAACATGACATCAAAAAGATTACTTTGTCCAGTGTGGCAGAGCTGGGATTCAAACCGTATCTGCCTGTGGCCAGATCAGGTCACTGTCTCTTGAAATTAGATTCACCTGGAGTTTGAGAACAAACATTCCCGATACTTAACTTGGGAGGTTCTGATTTGGAAAGTCTTGAGTGTAACCTTGGAAACTGTTTGATAAACTTGGGTGGTCTGGGGCCCTACTTTGGGCAGTCTTTCTGCCCATTTTGATGTCCACTGTAGTTACTGACCAGAGAAGTCTTTGGGATTTGACCCTCTTGGGTCCTTTTCTGAGACCCTGTCTGCCTCTCTCCTCAGGATGACCAACTTCTGGATGATGGCAAGACACTGGGAGAGTGTGGCTTCACCAGTCAAACAGCTCGGCCACAGGCCCCAGCCACTGTGGGACTGGCCTTCCGGGCAGGTGAGAGGGACAGCTAGGGAGGGTAGAAGAGCCAAAGGAAGGGGTTGACAGGGAGCCTGCAGTTGTTCTTCCAAGCCTCCAGATAATCAGGCAATGTCCTGTGACAGTGTATTTGTTTCCCTACACACGAAAAAGAAGCAAACAAGATGCTTGTAGAAATTGAAGTATATTTCAGGAAGGATTCAAAGATCCCTATTCATGATACCAACTTACATTTACAGAGGTTTTTTTCCTTTTTTTAAATTCCCACCGCCTCCTACTCCTCTCCCACTTTGTCAACCATCAGCTTATTCTCTAAATCTATGGCTCTATTTTGCTTCATTTATTCATTTGTTTTTATTTTTTAGATTCCACATATGAGTGAAATTATAAGGTGTTTGTTTTTCTGCCTGACTTACTCCATTTAGCATAGTACCTATTGGGTCCATCTATGTTGTCACAAATGGCAAAATTTCATTACTCTTGCTGAGTAATATTCCATTGTATGTGTGCGTGTATATACACCACATCTTTATCCATTCATCTGTTGATGGGTATCTAAGTTGCTTCTGTGTCTTGGCTATTACTAGTAATGCTCTACTGCACATAAGGGTGCATATATCTTTTCAAATTAGTGTTTCTGTTTTCTTGGGATAAATACCCAGGAATTGCTGGGTCATATTGGAGCTTTATTTTTAATGGTTTGTGGAATTTCCATCCTGTTTTCCATAGTAGCTATACTAGTGTAAAGTCCCACCAACAGTGTATGAGGGTTCCCTTTTCTCTACTTACCAGCACATGTTATTCGTTGATATATTGATTATAGCCATTCTGACAGGTGTGAGGTGATATCTCGTTAATTTGAGTAATTAGTGATGTTGAGGGTCTTTCCATGTTTGTTGTCCATTTGTGTGAGTTCCTTATGTATTTTGGGTATTAACCCCTTGCGAGATGTATTATTGGAAACTGTCTTTTGTTTTTCAATAAGTTGCCTTTTCATTTTTCTGATCATATTTTGTGCTATGCAAAAACTTTTTAGTGTGTGATATAATTCTGTTTATTTTTTCTTTTGTTTCTTTGCCCAAGGAGACATATCCAGAAAGATATTGCTAACAGTGATTTTAGTTTACTGCCTATGTTTTCTTCTAGGGTTTTTATGGTTTTAGGTCTTACATTTCAGTCTTTAATCCATTTTGAGCTTATTTTTGTGTACAATGTAAGAAAGTGGTCGGATTTCATTTTTTTGTATGTATCTGTCCAGTTTTCCCAATATCGCTTATTAAAGAGATTGTCTTTACCACATTGTATATCCTTACCTTTGTTGTAGATTAGCTGACCAAGTGAGTGAGGATTTGTTTCTGGGCTCTGTATTCCATTCATCTATAGATCTGTTTTGATTATTGTAACTTTGTAGTGTAGTTTGATATCAGGGAGTGTGATACCTCCCACTTTTATGATTTTTTTGGCTATTCAGGGTCTTTTGTGGTTCTATATAAATTTGAGAATTAGTTCTAATTCTGAGAAGAATGCCATTGGTATTTTAATAGGGATTGCATTGAATCTGTATATTGCTTTAGGTAGTAAGGACATTTAATATTTATCTTTCCAATCCATGAGTAAGGTGTATCCTTCCATTTATTTGTATCTTCAGTTTTTTCAGTGTCTTAATAGTTTTCTTAGTGCAGGTCTTACACATATTTGGTTAAATTTATTCCAGGTATTTTATGGTTTTGATGTAATTATAAATAGGATTGTTTTCTTAATTTCTCTTTCTGATTGTTTGTTATTGGTATATAGAAATGTAACAGAAATGTATATTGATTTTGTGTCCTGCACAACTTCACTGAATTCATTTACTTGTGTGTGTGTGAAGTCTTTCGGATTTTCTATATATAGTAACATGTCATCTGCAAATAATGAGAGTTTTACTTCTTCCTTTCTGGTTTTGATGCCTTCTATTTCTTTTTCTTGTGTCATTGCTGTGACTAGGACTTCTAATACTATGTTGACAGAAGTAGTGACAGTAGACATCCTTGTCTTCTTCCTGGTCTTCTGCTTATTAACCTAAAAACAAAAAAGCCTTTCAAAGTGAGAGGCAACAAGCATTTATTTGAGATCAAAATAGAATAGCTATTTGGGAAACAGTGATTCATGCAGAAGCCCAAATTGATTAGGAGACAAAGGCAATGGGTATTTATGAGAAAGGGAAGGGGGAACCATTAAATTGACAGAAGGTATTTCTGTTCGAAGTAACATAGCAATGTTAATTCTAAACAGTGTCTTTTTAAATTTTCAGTCCAGTATTCTTCAGTGGTTATAATAACTGCTTTTTTGTTATATTTTCAAACATTTATTTGGGGCACAGTGTTGCTTTGAGCCCAGTCCAAAGGTTATTTTCCCTTAATATTCCAAAGATTTTAAGTGTAAAAAACATACAAAGTATCTCCTTAGGCATGGCCGCTCTGGCCCCATCTTACAGTGGCTCCATCTATTTTAAATTTCTTTTTAAGGTTTTACTTATTTTTAGAGAGAGGGGAAGGGAGGGAGAAAGAGGGAGAGAGACATCAATGTGTGATTGCCTCTCACGCGCCCCCTACTGGGGACCTGGCCTGCTTCCCAGGCATGCGCCCTGACTGGGAATTGAACCGGCAACTCTTTGCCTCACAGTCTGGCGCTCAATCCACTGAGCCACGCCAGCCAGGGCTAATTTTAATTTTTGACAAGCTTTCACCATTAAGTATGATATTATATGTGGGTTTGTCATATATATCCTTTATTATGTAGAGATATATTCCTTCTGTACTCTATTGAGAGTCTTTGTTATAAAAGGATTACAATTTTTTCATGCTTTTTCTGCATCTGTTGAGTTGATCATATGGTTTTTATGTTTTATTTTGTTAATGTGATGTGTCATGTTGATTGATTTACGAATGTTGAACCATTTTGCATCCCTGGCATGAAGTCTACTTGGTCATGATGTATATAATCTTTTTAATGTATTGTTGAATCTGGTTTGCTAATATTTTGTTGAGAATTTTTATATCTGTGTTCATCGAGGATATTGCTTGCTTTTTTTGTATCTTTTTTGAGGGTTTTTTTTTTTAAACTTTTTTATGTTTTTGTCTGGTTTTGGTATCAGAGTAATGCTGAATGAGTTTGGAAGCATTCCTCTTCAAGTTTTTGAAATGGTAAGGAGGGTAGGTTTAGGTTTAATTTGAATGTTTGGTAGAATTTACCTGTGAAACCACCTGGTCCTATTCTTTTTCTAATTCCTTCATGTGTGGAATAAGATAGTTTATTTGGGATTTTTCTTGTTTCTTAAGGTAGACTTGTATTGCTGTGAACTGCCCTCTTAGAATTGTTTTTTGCTGTGTCCCATAAACTTTGAAAAGTTGTGTTTTCATTATCATTTGTTTCAGAATAGTATTTGATTTCCTGTTTGTGTTTCTCTTTTGTTTTTTTAGTAGCATGTTCTTTAGTCTCCATGTTTGTGTTTTTCCCAGCTTTCTTCTGTAGTTTTGAGTTTCATACCATTGTGATCTAAAAGGATGCTAGATATGATTGCAATGTTCTTGAATTTATTAAGTCTTGTTTTGTGGCATAGTATATGATCTATCCTGGAGACTGTCCCATATGCACTCAGGGGGGAAAAATGTATATTCTGCAGCTTTGGGATAAAATGCTCTAATAAAGTCTATTAATTCAATCTGACATATAAGTTCATTATTTTCTTACTAGTTTTCTCTCTAGATGATCTATCCATACAAGTGGAGTAGTAAAATACCCTACTATTACATTATTGTATATATATCAGCCTTTATATCCATTAATAGTTTCTTTATATATTTAGGTGCTATTATTTTGGGTACATAGATATTTACGATTGTTTTATCTCTTTGAATGGACCCCTTTATAATTATTTAATGTTCTTTCTTGCCTTTTTTGCATTTTTTTTTCTTTAGAGTCTATTTTGTCTGAAATTAGTATTGCTACCCCAGCATTCTCTTTATTTCCATTTGTGTGGGATATCTTTTTCTGTCCCCTTTACTTTCAGTCTGTACCTTTTGATTTGAAGTGAATTTCTTGTAAGCAGCATATGGTTGGGTTAAATTTTTTTTAATCCATTCAGCCACCCTGTGTCTTTTTATTGGAGCATTTAATCCATTTCCATTTATAGTAATTATTGATAAGTATGTACTTAGTGCCATTTTGTTTATTGTTTATTGGTTGTTTTTATAGTTCTCTGTTCCTTCTCTGGATCTCTTCCCTCACAGTTTGCTGGCATCCCTATGATTTGGATGTTGGCACTTTTAGAGATGTCCCAGAGTTGTCTTATTCTCTCCTTGTCTTTTTTAATTCCTATTTCTTCCTTCTGTACTGTTAGACTGTTTATTTCTTCCTTATGTTCCAAATCATTGATTTGAACCCTGGCTTCCTTCCCTTCACTGTTGGTTCCCTGTGGATTTTTCTTTATTTCATTTAGTGTAGCTTTCATTTCTTCCCTTATGAGTTTACTGTACTCAGTGAATTCTCTGAGCATCTCTGTCACTAGTCTTTTGAAGTCTGCATATGATAGGTTGGCTATCTCTGTTTAACGTAGTTCTTTTTCTGGAGTTTTGATCTTTTCTTTCATTTGGGCCATATTTCTTTGTCTTCTCAATTTGGCAGCCTCTCTGTGTTTGTTCCTGTGTATTAGGTAGAGCTTCTTTGACTCCCTGTCTTGGCACACTTGGGTGCAACTTTAGGTATTTGCCAGGGCGGGGCAACCTGCTTCACAGCGCTGTATGTGAATGTGTGCACCCACGCCTCCATCTTAACCAGAAGTCAGTTTGCTGGTATTGTTTGGGTTCCTTTCTCTTTGTTCTTTTTATACTTTTTGTAGGTTTTTGGTTGCCGTGAGGTCTATTTCTATCATTCTATATCATCTATAGCAGTATATTTTAAGCTGATAGGTGTTTAAGTTCGAATATATTTAATAAGGACTATATTTTTACTCCTCCCTCTACACTTTGTTATTGATGTCATGTTTTAAATCTTTTTGTCTTGTGTATCCTCTAACTACTTGTTTTAGTATTGTAGTTTGAGCTGAGTTTGATACTTTTTTCTTTTAATTTTCATAGTAGCTTTTTACGTGTCTGACTTACTATATTAAATATTTGGCTTTACCTGAGATTTTTTTTTCCTCATATTTTCTTATTTCTGGTTATGCACTAAAGAGACCCTTTAATATTTCTTATAAAGGTGGTTTAATGGTGATGAACTCCTTTAGTTTTTTTCTTTTCTGGAAAACTCGATCTTCTGAATGATAACCTTGCTGGGTAAAATTATTCTGCGTTTCAGTTGCCTTTCTTTTAGCACCTTAAAGATTTCCTACCACTTCATTCTGGCCTGTAAAGTTGCTGCTGAGAAAGGTGATAGCCTTAAGGGGGTGTTCTTTTTATGTAATTCATTGTTTTCCTCCTGCTTCCTTCAAGATTCTGTCTATAACTCTTGCCATTTTAATTACTGTATGTCTTGGTTTGGGTCTCTTTGGGTTCATTTTGTTTGAAACTCTCTGTGCTTCTTGGACTTGGATGCCTGTCTTCTTTCCCAGGTTAGGAAAGTTTTCAGCCATTATTTAAATAAAGTTTCTGTTCCTCTCTTTCCTTCTTCTCCTTTTGGGATCCCTATAATTTGAATGTTTGAGTGCTTGATGTTATTCTGTTGTTCTTTAAACTATCCTCATTTTTTTAGTGCTTTTTTATTTTTGCTGTTCTGATTGGTTGATTTCTACTAGTCTGTCTTGCAGGTTGCACATCCATTCTTCTGTATTAACTAATCTCTTCATTCGTTCTAGTGTACTTTTCATTTCAGTTATTGTATTCTAAAGGTGTGCTTGATTCTTTATTATATTTTCTGACTCTGTTGAAGTTCTAAGTTTGGAGAGCATCCTTATGATTATTTGAATTCTTTATCAGGCAAATTACTTGTCTCTGCTTCCTTCTGGTATTTTTCTGTTGACTTCATGTTCATTTATTTAAGACATACTATTCTTGTCTTTTCATTTTGTTTGACTTTGTTTTTATGAATTAGACAAATAGCTCTCTCTCCCAGACTTCAAAAGTAGCCTGAGGTAGAAGCAGCCTATGTAGGCTGTGTGTGCTGGTTGGTTTTGGCAGGCTTTGGTAGGAGGCATCTGGGGTACTGACCCACTGAGCCAGAGTGGCTCCAGGTGGGGTTAGGCAGCCAGGTGCATGCATGTACCTTTTTGATTTGCTTGCTCCCTTTGTTCAGGGCTGAAATGAGCTCAGGCCATGTGTCTGGGAACACACTGTAGGGGCCTTGCTGGTAGGCAGAGCACCTGGATGGAGCCTGTGACCACACTATGAAGGTCGAGGGGGACATAAACAACTTTGGGGCAACAACTACAGTGTCTCCACAAGGAAGCCAGATGTTTGTGGTGATGCCCCATTGTTCCTGGCTTGTTCCCTCTGTGGGGAGGCAAAAGACTGTGAAATGTAGCCAGGAACACCCAGTAGTGATTTTGCAGGTAAGCCAAAGCACCCAGATAGAGCTGCCCACCCTACTAAGTATAGGGGAATGTAAATAATGACACTGGCTCCTTGGCCAGACAGTTCCTGCAGCTCCTAGAGGGCCCTGTGGCTTCCCAGTCTTCTCTTTCTCTTATTTTTCAGAAACTGTTCATTCATCCCTTAGTTGTCTTGCTGGAGTAATTGCTGTCTGTATACTTGTATGCTTGAGTTTGCTAATGTGAGAGGGCAAGTTTAGCTTCCTCCTGTGCCGCCACCATCTCCAACCTTATTGAGTACCTGGCCCGGTGCTGTGCATTTTATTTCCATTGTACTATTTCATTCTCTTGATAGTCCTGGGAGGTAAACGTTGCCATCCATGTTTTGGAGGCGTGAACAGAGACTCGCCAGCAGTCACTTGGAGAGCTGTGGTTCAGATGCAGGTTCATGAACTAGATACCACGTCAGGCACACTCTCAGCAGTTCATCAGTTAATCCCTCAGCATCTCTGTGCAGGCCAGACTTGTGCCCTTCTTAAGGATGAGTAAACTGCATGTGGGGAGTTCACGTCATTTGCTAGGATTGCCAGGTCTAGGATTCAGATCCAGGCCCTGCCTGCCCCAGAACCTATACTCACGGGAACCCAGGTGCCTACCGTGCTCAGAGTTTAGAAACCTGAGAATTGTGGTTGGTGTACTTCCCTCCAGTGTACACTGCCGCCGCTGCCCCCCCCCCAAAAAAAAAAGGAGGGAAGAGATTTAAGTTTTATTGTCTTAGAATTAAAACGGGTTGTAAAGTCTTTTCATAGTTGTGGATGGCTGGTTAAACTTGGATAAAGTTACAATGAATTGTTTTTCTGGCTTCTTGTAAGAAAACTAGCAAGGGCTGAGGAAGGGAGCCTACAGCCTTAGCCATACTTTTCAGTTTCATAAGGGTAACTGCTAGACCTCAGCAAGTGTCTCCTCAAGCTACTTCACATCACCCCCCCACCCCCAAGCCTGTAGTTCTCATGCTTCGTAAAGGGATGTGCTACTGGGACCAGCCTCACAGCCAGGGACCTTGAATCCCCATGCACCCTAGGCACCAGCCTTCAAGTGCTCAGCAAACAGAAATCTTAAAGGCCTTTATGTGGGTTCCTGCTGACCCACACAGTGATGCTGAGGTAGGTGCAGAGCCAGTGCTGACTTTGTACAGATCAGATTCTGTACAGAGGTGCCCTTCTGAAGGGCACAGGTGAGGACTAAAAGCTCATTATTCTGCTTCCTAAGCTAGGCAAAGGCACCTTTATAGGCTTGCAGCAACTCTTGGAAGATACTGCTAGATCCTTTTTTACAGATGTTAGGGGCTGACATGTGGACTGGCTGCCCTTTGCTTTCCCCAGAGGCAGAAACACACTTCTGGATTAGTGGTTTCCTTGTACAGCTTGCAGGACAGGACACTGGTCTGTCTCCTTACCCCCAAACTGGCTTCAGTTAGGGAGATGACAGTGTTCAATCAAGTGTTATATGGCTGTCATCCACACTTTATTTACAAAGAATGGGAAAGGTTGCTGAAGGCAAGAATTGTCCCTGGATTTGTGGCTTTGATCGGGTGTCTTTTAACTTCAGCACTATTGACATTTAGAGCTGTATAAATTTGTGTGGTGGTTTTGTGCATTACAGAATGCTTAGCAGCATCTCTGACCACTACCAAAAATGACCTTATACCCACGCTATTTGCAGACTCACCCACCCCCAAATTATGACAACCCAAACTGTCACCAGACATGGCCACCTTGGGGCAGGGGGCACTAATGGAGAACCCTGAGCCAGGCAGAGGGAACAGTCTCCTTGGTGGGAAGAAAGTGGAGAAAAATGAAGGGGGGGGGGCGTTCATTTGCTTTGTGCTAAGACAGTGGAAATGAGACAGGAAGGCCTTCCTGGAGCCTCTGTTCTAGTGGGGAAAGCCGCTTTCAAAAGATAGGGCCATTTCAGCTAGTTAAGTGCTCCCCAGGCACAGGCAGTTAGGCTGCAGAGTGGTTATTTATATGGTATGGCTGGGGAAGGATTCTCTGTGAGTTGAACCATGAACGTCACCTCGAGGTGTAAAGAGCTTGATATGGGAACATAGAGATCACAGTAGGGTGGTTAGAGACCTGATGGCAAGGATTTGATGGTATTTTATTCAGTGTGTTAAAATCTATTGGAAGGCCAGGCTCAGGGAGGGGAGCAGGGTCATGCTGCCCCTGTAGAGGTGAGAGACATTCCAACAGGGCCACTAAATCCAAGCAGTTGGATGTAGGGAGGTCAGGGTTGGGTTGTGGAGGTGACATACTTTGCAGCATTGGGTGTTTGCTTTGAGGTGGCTGCCCCTCCAGCTCTCCCCATTTTCCTCTCTAGATGATGCATTTGAAGCCCTGCGCATCGAGCCCTTCTCCAGCCCGCCAGAGCTGCCTGATGTGATGAAGCCGCAGGACTCAGGAAGCAGTGCCAATGAACAAGCTGTGCAGTGAGAGCCTGGCCCCAGCCCCCCTGTGTCCCGTCTCCCCCAATAAAAGATTTGGGTGTCTGCCTGATTGCGGCCTCTTTCTGCACACCCTCTCCTGTTTCCAGGCATCATCCTCACCAGGATGGTGTTCACTCCCTGCAAGGCTCCTTCTCAGCCTCTCCTCTTGCCAGGTTGGCCTGCTAAGACCACAGGCTCTCTGGGCCCAGCAATTCACCCTCAGCCCAGCCTGCCCCTTAAAGGCCACAGGGAGAAAACTGGGAGGAACCCAGAGTACCAGGCTAGCCTTCTACTCAGCCTGCTTGCTCCCGCCTAGGGACAAAAAGGTTTAAGCTTTATTCATTCACAGTAGCCCACCCCCTCCCTGACATACCAGCTCCCAGATAGGTGCCTCTGGTCCTGCTCAGAGGCCAGGAGCAAGTGTAAGCTAGAGCCAGTATGTGGCTTTAAATTAAAGCTGATTCTACATGGCCTCACAGCTCCTGGACTGCAGTCAATAGAAGGGGCAGCTCTTCTCCCTGCCCTTCTCCAACCCCTAATAAACAGTCTACAGACCAAATTCCTGCATTTCTCATTTTTATTTGACAGAAAAAGTTGCCTTGCTGTACAGATTTAAAAAAAACCAAAATACCTTTAAGAAACGTGAAGAAAAGTTGGGGGGACGGGGCCACAATCTCACTGGGGGGGCAGTAAGGGCCAACTAATCTCAACTCCTGCCCCTTTCCACAACACTTCACACAAGTTCCCAAGTCCCAAACCATCATCACCCCCTACCCCTGAACTCAGGGGTAAAGGGGGGACGGTGTCGCCCAGGCCTTTTCTAACTCAGGACTGGAAAGTCCTGAACTGTATCCTCCCCTCCAGCAATTCCTATTATTCCCACCCACCCCAAACCCCCCAAAACATGTGAACCAGAAAAACTCACAGAGATTAACATTTCGCAGGAACAAAGAAAAAAAATGGGGTAGGGAAACAGCCCTCCCCCTCAAAATGCTGCCAGGGTTCAAGGTGTGGGGGGGGCGGACAAGCACCCCTCCCACAGCTGTTTGGGAGAAAGGGGGCACTCCTGTGGGTCCAGACCTTGGGGTGTGGTGGGATTCCCCAAAACACATTCATGGAGACCTGCAACAAAGAAGATTACCATCAATGCAGAGGTCCCAGCCAACCAGAGCTCTCATAAAAAAGACCCAGTCCTGGAGTACGATGAACACACCTAGAGGAGCGGTGCCGCACAGGGCGGGGGCTAGGTGTCTCCCTCCTGCGCTTGTGGCCTGGGGAGCGACTGTCCCCACGCTGACCTCTCCGGGAACCATGTTCACTGCTACTGCTGCAACACAGAACAGGCATCAGACCACACAAACACCAACCTCTAGCATCTTTGAGCCACAAAACTTTCTGCACAAGGCTACAACCAAACTGGGATTACTATGGGCAGGAGATTAAGAACACACCCAGGGCCCTACCTCTGTTGGTCCCGTGGTGAGGGCTGGGGAGAAGGGCGGTGGCGCTCAGCAGGCGAATAGCTGAGGGATCGGGAGTCCCGGAGGGAGTCTATTGGCTTCCGGGGGCTGCGAGACCTAAGAAGCAGAGGAGGTTCCCATAGTGCCACTCTTCTAAACCCACCAGCCAGCACTCAGGACCTCCCCCCAGGCCTTGACCACCAAACCTCATACCACACAGGGCCAGCCTCAGACCCACCTTTGTCTGCTCACTCACCCATCCGCCCGCATACCATCCACCGAGTGCCCCAGTGGGCAGGGCATGGGGTATACAAAGATAAAGACAGTCCCTGCCCTTGGAGGAGCTTGGTCTGGTGATGAAGGCAGGCCAAGGGAGGCGTGCTCAGCCCCATGTGTGGGAAGCAGCCCCGCAGGGACCAATATAGGTAGATCTGGGGACCCAGGGGAGGGAGATGAAGGGAAGGGGCAGGGTAGTCTTCTCGAAGGTGCTGTTTGAGCGGAGTCTTGCAGAACGAGGAGTTCACCAGGCGGACAAGGGAATTCCAGGCAGAAGGAACAGCATGTCCAAAGGCATGGGGTTCTCCTTAGACTGCAAGGCGCTGGGTGTGGCTGGAGCAGAGGGCATGTGTGGGGGCGGGCAGGAGAGGAGAACACAGGGCAGGCAAGGCCAGTTGGTGTAGAGCCTCACACGCCATTCCCGCAGAGATGGGGCTTTATCCTGCAGGCCACAGGGCGTCCCAGGATTTGTGGAGTGGAGGGAAGTAACCAGATGTGCGTTTTAGAAAGATCCCTCTGGCTACGTGTGGAAGAGAATGGCGTGGAGGCAGGGAGACAGGGAAGAGGCTGTGGACAGAGTCAGGAGAAGATGACGGTGGCCAGACCAGAGCCCTGGCAATAGCAATAGGGAGACTTAAAAGCTAGACTCCCTGGGACCAGCCTGCATGTCAGGGGCAGGGAGAGGAAAGAACCTAAAACTCCCGATTTTGGCTGGGACACCTACTTGAATGGTGCAGCCCTTCTGTCAGAACAGGGCAAAACAGAATGGGTAGGGAGGAGAGCACCTGACTCCTCCCATACAACCAGACACCACAGAGTCCATGTGAGATACCCAGCTGGAATCTCACACCCCAGGGTTACACCCCATCCCTACCATCTCAAGCAAAGTAGCACTCACCTCCGCTCACCAGGGGGTGGCTTCTTGGGGCTTGCAGGTTTGGGCAAGGCCTCAGGGTCAGGCTTAGCAGGGGAAGGGGAGGAAGTGGAGGAGGAGGAGGAGGAGGAGGAGGTGGAAGATGAGGAAGAAGAGGAAGAGGAGGAGGAAGAAGAGGAAGAGGAGGAAGAGGAGGAGGAGGAGGAACTGGAACTGGAGCTGCTATCACGCCTCTTCCGCTTGGCTGGGGTAGGCTCCTGAGGTCTTCCCTCTCGATCAGGTTCCTTTGGGGCTGGGGGAGGGCTAGGGACCCTGTGGGAAGAGTACAATGTCACAAGACGACAAGGAAGCCCACCCCAACCCTACCTTCCATGGCCTGGAAGAAGGGCAGTGGGGGATGGGTGCCTGACAAAGGCCTGGGAACTCTCCCAGCCAAAGCTAGAGAGCCAGCAAGCCAGTGAGCAAGTTCTCTGGAGAGCGGTGGCCCCAAGCTGACCCAACCTCTGCTAACATAAGCAATAGGCTGGGGTCCGCAGCACAAGGGATCAAGGTTAAACCTCAAGAATGTCCCTGATGAAGGAATACGGCCCCTGGGCTCAGGTGTGGGAGCAAAGCTGGGTGGTCTCCTTCCATGGAGAGCCAGCTTGGAATGGCCCCCTGTGTGTGTGTATGCCACTGGCTGGGGGAGGGGCCGTCCTGCCTGGAGGCAGGGAGAGGGATGGGATGACCTCTGAAGATCCTTCCAGCCCAGGGAGTTCCTCTTGAGGTCTAACTGCCATCCCTCCTGCTGTAAAATTAAGTCCATTTCCTCTAGTTCTGTCCTCTGTAGAGACGGAAAACTTATCATTATACTCTAGAGAATTAACCTTTGGAGACTTTTCTGTCCCATTCCACCCCCCAATTCCCCCCTCCCCAGCGTTCTCTTCTACCCCCAACTTAATGGTCAAGGTCCCCACACTTCCTCAACAAGCCAAAAACCTCTAGATAGAACTTTCCTTTCCCCACCCCAACCCATCCCCAAAATCTTCCCCTTGAAAAAATTCCATAAGTCCTCTTACCTCTTCAGTGCTACCTCAGGTTGAATGGGAAGGCTAGAGCCCTCCGAGTCACTAGAACTGGAGCCAGAGGAAGACGACGATGACGACGATGATGACGACGATGATGAGGAGCTAGAGGATGAGGAGGAGGAGGAACTCCGCCGCTCCTTTGTTGGCTGCAATGTCCCCGTAGAGGCAGGTGGTTCCCCACCTTCAGGGTGGGACACCCCAGGGACAGGGACAGAGAGCATGCCGTTGTGGTCACCAGCAGAGGACGTGGTCTTTGCCACTGACCCAGAGAGGGACTGGGATCCTGCTACAGGGGTGGTCTGGGCAAGTGAAGATCGGGATTGGTCAGAAAAAGCAGATGGCACAGGGGACCTAGGCCGATCCTGAGCTGGAGGGAGAACAGACTGTGAGGGAGGAGCCTGGACCATTCTAGAAACAGGAGAGGGAGCCCGCTCAGAGGTCATTCTAGACTGGCCTGGGGCAGCTGGTGGGGTTCTGGAGCCTGGGCCTCCTGGGGGGGTTCTGGACCTGGCTCGGTCAAGGAGCGGTGGTGAGGTTCTGCCACTAATGCGCTCATAGGCAGAGAGGGGCACCCTGGGGCTGGTGAGGTTTGCACCAGACAAAGCTGGAGCCATTCTAGCACTGGTGAGGCTTGCAGGGGCCAAGGCTGGCGGGGTTCTTGAGCTGGCAATATTCACAGGAGCTGTGGCATGTGCAGATCTCGGACCCACCAGGTTTGCAGGTGCTGGAGCCTGGGGTGTTCTGGAGCTGGAGGGATAGTTTGCAGCATTTGGGGGTGTGCCAGAGCCTGTGAGACTCAGAGCTGCCAAAGCTGCTGGAGTTCTGGTTCCTGCTAGGTTCACAGCTGGGGCTGTAGGAGTACGAGGGTCAGCAAGGTTCACAGCAGAAGGTGCCACTGCTGTTCTGGGGCTGGCCAAGTTCATGGCTGCTGCTGCTGCAGCTGGCGTTCTCGAGTCAGCCAGGTTCACTGCTGTTGGTAGGGCAGGTGTCCTGGCACTGGCCAGGTTCATGGCTGCTGCAGAGGCTGCAGGAATCCTACTGGCAAGGCTGGCAGCTGGGGCTGTTCTGAGACTCATAAGAGGCACTGGAGCAGGAACCTGGGACATTCTTGCAGCGAGGCCTGCAGCAGACATGGATGGAGGAGGCCGAGCAGTACCAAGACTGATGGCAGTCAGGGCAAGTGCAATTCTAGACTGAGCATGATTTTCTGGCACAGATGTTCTAGGGTGATCAGGAATTCGAGGACCTGGACCATCAATCATGGAGCCACCAGTTTGCTGTAAGACAGACATGGGTGTTCTAGAGCTGCCAAGGGGTTCAAGCATTCCGGGTGATCTACAGCGGTCAAGAGGAGTCGGTGACATGCTAGGACGACTGAAGCAACTCATTCTGGAGCTATTGAGTGCCACTGGAGGAGTCCGAGAACCAGAATGATTCCTTGTGGCTGGAGGTGTAGCAGAGCGTGAACGATCAGAACTACTCCCAGACACAGAACGCCTGCGGATGGCTGGAGATCTTGTTAAGGACCGTTTGCCTCTAGTTGTTCGTGGAGTACGAGACCTAGAACGGCGACGGACAGCAAGTGATGAACGGCTTCGAGAACGTTTGCGTGGCAAAAGTGGGGTTCGAGACCTAGAGCGACGTCGAATAGCTGGAGGTGTTCGAGACCTAGATCGGCGGCGAGTCACTGGAGAGGTTCGAGAGCGGGACCTCCTTCGAGTTACTGGAGACGTGTGAGATCGAGATCTCCTACGGGTGACTGGGGATGTTCTGGATCTTGATCTTCTGCGAGTGATGGGTGAGGTTCTGCTTCGAGATCGCCTCCTCATTACTGGTGGAGTCCTAGATCTGGACCTTCTGCGAGTCACTGGTGGTGTTCTAGAACGGGAGCGGCGACGTCGAGTTGGTGTTCTAGACCTTGAGCGACGGCGGGTTACTGGTGGTGTTCTGGACCTAGATCGCCTTCGACTCACTGGGGATGCTCTTGAGCGAGATCTTCTTCGTGTCACTGATGTCCTAGACCTTGATCGTCTCCGACTGACTGGTGAAGTTCGTGACCTGGATCTATGTCTGCTGACCAGGGGTGTTCTGGACCTGGATCGCCGGTGAGTGGCTGGAGAGGCCCGAGACCTGGAACGTTTCCACGGGGCTGGTGATGTGCGTGAGTGGGAACGCTTCCGACTGGTTGGGGGTGTCCGAGAACGACCTCTTCGACGTCGAGAGGAGGTTCGGGAATTCTCCTGCCGTGCAGGAGACCTTGACTGGTAACCAGAGCCTCCTCTCCGCCTACGAGTAACCCGAGACCTTGACCGGCTCCGCTGTCTTCTCCGAGAAGTTGACTGAGAAGATCCAGACCTATCTCGACGCCGGGTTGTTCGGGTTTTCTCCCTCCTTGAACGGGAACGGGACCTCTGAAGCCCACGAGGCTTTGGTGAAGGAGAACGACCTCTCCTTGAAGTTGTCTTAGTGCGGGAGGATGAAGCTGAACGTCGCCGGCGTGAGGATCTTGACTTTTCAGCCGGTTCTGGGGAAGACACTGAGGGACTTCTTCGGCGTCTTGGGGGAGTTCTAGAACGGGTCTCTGGTGAAGACGACGCAGAACGGCTTCTACGGGAGACTCTGGTCTTCCTAGTCACCTCGGATGATCGAGAGCTGCGATGACGAGGTGAAGTGCGTGACTTAGTCTTAGGCTCTGGTGATCTAGAGCTTCTTCTAGTCATTCTAGACTTGGGTGGGTGTTCTGGAGAAGACTCAGAACTACTACTTCCTTCAGGAGAAGGGCCTCTGCCTTTGCTCGATGAACCTGATCTGCTTAGTCTGGAAAGGGCTCGAGGGGCAGGAGCCTTGGGTTCAGGAGAGGAATCAGAACCACTCTGTGCTCTGGATGCTGCTCTTGGCTTATCCTTAACTTCAGGGGATGAGCCAGATCTACTAAGCTGAGGAGAAGGTCGGGATTTGCTATCGACCTCTGGAGATGATCCAGAATGACTCCTTTGTCTAAGAGGCATTCTCGCCTTAACTTTAGAATCTGGTGAAGAGTCTGATTCACTCCTTTCCTGAGGGGATGCACTAGGTTTCTCATCAAGTTCTGGAGATCCAGATCGACTCCTCTGCCCAAGAGGAGTCCCAACCAAAGTCTTTTGTTCAACTGATGATTCTGATCCACTTCTTTCTCTCTGGGGGGTAAGACACTTGTTGAGCTCTGGGGATGATGGAGAACGACTCCTTGGCCTAGGAGTCTGAGGCAAAGCTTTTGGTTCTGGAGAAGAATCACATTCGCTTCTCCCCCTGGATGGTGTTCTGGGTATATCTTTCGTTCCAGGAGAGGATCCAGACAAGCTGTGCCTTGAGGGAGTCCCAGACCCATCTCTAAGTCCTGGGGAAGACCCAGACCTGCTTCTCCTTGAGGGGGTTCTGGGTAAACCATCTTTCAGTTCAGGAGAAGATGCAGAACTACTTCTTTCCCTTGAGGGTGTTTTAGGTACACTATCAAGTACTGGAGGAGAGGCACTCTGATTTGAAGACATTCCTGCTTTTTCCACTGCATCTGGTGATAACTCAGAACTGCTGTGCCTGGAGGACCTCATCAACTGTTCTTTCATGTCTAGAGATGTATCTGTCTCCAACTGACTAGAAAATGGCACATTCAAGCCTTCTTTAACCTCAAGAGAAAATCCAGCATTTATTTCTGCAACAGGGCCTGAGTTTTTAAATTCTAAAGGTGACTCAGAGATACTATCCCTGGGAGGGGAGTTAGACAGTTCTTTATGTTCTGGAGAAAAATTTGGCCCACTCCAAGTTGAGGCCACTGCAGGGACTTCTGCTTCCAAAGAAGGCTGTAATGACTGGCTTTGGTCAAGAGTCAAAGACACAGAAGGCCTTTCTTCTATTTCAGGAGATGATTCAAAATGACTTCCAGCCATTTCTTCAAGTTCTGGAGACACATGGGACAGGACCTGCTTTGACATCTCTTCAGATTTCTCTACCACCTCCATTAATTCCTCATCTTGGCTTGGCTTAGCTAAGGGGCTACTTTGGTCTTTTGTACCTGGAGATGACACAACACTATCTCTTTCCTTTAATGGGGTTCTAGGTATGTCTCTGAGTACTGGTGAGGACTCAGGTCTATCCTGTCCTGGAGAAGGACTCAATTTGTCACTTAGTCTAGATGATGCAGTAACATCCTCCTGAAGGAATAAGCCTGTTTTCTTTGATTCAGGAGAAGGTTCCAATCTACTCTGCCCCAGAAGAGATTTACAGTCCACTGTATGATATGGGGAAGACTCAGACTGGGATCTGTTATGCTCAGGAGACATTCCAGATTTCAGCCTAGAACTTACTGACAATTTGCTTCCATCTTGTGTTGTTGGAGATCTGGGTGCATGCTCACTGACTGGAGAAGAGGACCTGGACTGGCCACCCTTAGGAGGTGTCTGAGGTTTGCTCTGCAGAGACAGAGATTCATAATGACTGTGTCTCATTTCTGGACTTGAAGTATCAGACCTATAATCTAGTGAAGTGAGAGATTGTCCCTCTTGTTGCAGAGATGATGTGCCAAAATAGCTCTCTCCTGGTGGTGTGCTGGACTTTACTCCTATACAGAGTGACGAAGATCCAGAGCAACTTTGTGCTGGCGAGTCTTTAGACTTCTCTTGGGAACATGGTGACTTTGATCCTAAAAGGTTGTGCCCTGGTGAAGTCTGAGGCTTTACTTTGGGGCATGGTGAAGTAGACCCTGAGTGACTTTGTCTTGGTGGTGTTCCACTTTTCACTTTGGTATCTGGCGAGGAGGACCTAGAATGGCTGTGTCTTTGCAACAATCTAGTTTCCACTTTGGAGCAAGGAGACACTGATCTGCTTTGCCTTGGTGGTGTTTTAGAGGTCACCCTACTAGGACTTGGAGATGATGAGCCAGAACGGCTCTGGGTTGGTGATGTTATTGCCTTCACTTTGGGTTGTGGAGATGACGACCCAGATCGGCTCCGTCTTGGAGGTGTGCTAGATTTCACTCTAGGAGAGGACCCAGAGCAGCTCTGTCTCAACGGGGTCCTAGACTTCACCTCAGGATCAGGTGATGCATCAGAACAGCTCTGTCTTTGTGGTGTTGCAGACTGTTCATTTGCCTGGGGACTTGTTCTAGACCCTTGCCTTGGTGGTGTTCCCGATTTTACTTTAGGTTGAGATGAACCGGAAGGACTTTGTCTTGATGGTGTTTTAGATTTCTGATTAGGAGGTGAAGAACCAGAACGACTACGCCTTGGTGGTGTTTGAGATTTAGTTTTAGACTGGGATGATCCCGAGCGACTGCGCCTTGGTGATGTCCGAGACTTTTGTTTAGGGCATGGAGAGGACCCAGAAAGGCTTCGCCTCAAAGCTAAGCGAGATCTTGCTTTGGATCTTGGAGAAGAGAGAGACCTGCTTCGCCTCGAAGAAACACTGAATTTTTTCATTTCTGGGCTTGAGTTGGACCTGCTCCTTCTCTGTGACATTCTGAATTTGTTCTTCCGCTCTGATGATGAGCCAGACCTGCCTCTCCTTTGTGGTGTTCTAGAGTGAGATCTTCCCCGTCTAACTAGACTTCTACTACGGGATCTTCCGCGTCTTGCTGGCGTCCTAGACCGAGATCTCCCTCTCCTGGCTGGGGTCCTAGAGCGCGATCTGCCCCGTCTTGCTGGGGTTCTAGAGCGTGACCTGCCACGCCTGGCTGGGGTCCTAGAGCGTGACCTGCCACGCCTGGCTGGGGTCCTAGAACGAGATCTGCCACTTCTCCTGGCTAGTGATCTGCTACGAGACCTCCGTCGTACTGAACGGGTCCTAGATCTACGCCTAGCAGGTGTTCTGGACCGAGATCTGCCCCTCCGGGCTGGTGTTCTAGACCAAGACCTACGCCTGGTAGGTGTTCTGGATCGCGATCTGCGCCTTGCAGGTGTTCTAGAGCGAGACCTGCCCCGCCGGCCTGGTGTTCTAGAACGAGATCTGCCCCTAGTGGCCGGGGATCTAGAGTGCGACCTGCCTCGCCTTGTTGATCTAGACCTGCCTCTTCTCTGGGTATTTCTGCTCCTGGACCAGCCTGGTCGCTGAGGAGACCTAGAGCGGCCACGTCGCTGGGGGCTTCTAGATCGCCCCCACCGCTGTACCGATCTAGACCTATGCCACTGGGGGGATCGAGACTGAGAATGACCTCTCTTAGGAGTTCGAGATCGTGATCGCCCCCTCTTAGTGGTGGTAGGGCTACGGGACCTCCCCACCCTACGAGGAGTATGAGAATGTGACTTATCCCGCTTCGCTTGGCCATGTGATCGACTCTTGGATGCAGGAGAAGAAGAAACCTCTCTATGGGACCCAGGAGCTGGAGTGGGTTTAGGGCTTTCAGGGGAAGAGCTGGCATGCCGAGAAACTTTGGTAGGTTGAGGGGACGGTGGACAGCTCTCCGAAGATGACTGGGGAGGTTTCTCAGGAGACTTAGGTGGTAAACGACCCCGGGTTGGGGAAGCCTCGGATGGCGGGTTCACTGGCTCCTGGCTTAAGGGGGTTGTTGCACGGGGTTGTGGGGAACTGCCATGTTGCTCAACAAGAAGTGGAGTGGGAGCAGATGGTTCTGGGCCTGTGCTGCTCCTTTCTGGAGAGGGGCTAGGTCGAACTGCAGATTTCTAAGAGTGGGGGGAAAAAAAAAGTAGGAATGGGGATACGTAAGCACCAAAGCTTCCTAGCACTCAAATTTCCAACATCCTTTCCAATGGAACCTTTCCCCTACACACTCCATTATGCCAACTGGTCATTTTCCTTATGATAAGCCATCACATTAATTCAATAACAAGAGGTAATTTAACATAAAAAACACTGGGAGAGGGCGGTATAAAGATATGTTGGAGAGTCTGTGACCTCAAGCATCTTATAATCTAGAGAAGATACAGAATGCAAGTAACCAACACATTTTACAACCAATAATCATTATAAAATGCTATAAAAACAGGAAAAAAGGAGCATTTTTAAATGGAAAGATAGAGCAGTTCACCTAAGTGAGTGGAATCTGATTTTATCCTTGAGAAATAACTATTAAAGTAAAAGAACAAAAGCAAAGGTTTGAGGACTCATATTACAAAAAAAAAAAGATTAGGATGGAGCACAAGAAAAGACAGAAAACATGGAAATGGACAGCAGATCTAAGAATTTAGCGAACAGCAATTAAAGGAAACTATAATAGTTGCAACAAGAAAACATTAGGGTTTGAAATAGAAAGCAAGTATAAAACAACAGGTTCTGTAAAGACCATTCCAGAGTAGTGTTTTCAGATTGTAGGCAGCAACCCAGTGAGTTCAAACATTTCAGTTAGCCAAAACCAGCATTTAATGAAATAAAAATATTAAGAAAAATCTGAATAGTAAGACTAAGTATAAAGAAACTTTTGAATTCTACATACATATCTAAAGGGATAATGATGTAAAACCTATGTCCACGAAGTTTGAAAACCACAATTCTAAAGTATTTGCAGATAAAAAAAAACAATCTGAACCAAAAAGACAAAAAAACACAAAACCCAACCCTGAATTCACTAATCTTGATACGCTGTTACTTCTCTTCTTCAAACACCTGTTCTAAAGCCTATTACACCCTGCAACCCAACAAACATTCATTAATTCAGGAACGTACCTCCTTTTTGTCTTTGTCTTTGTCTTTGTAAGGGCTACTAGGTTGCTTTGCAGAGGGCTCTGGGCTGCCGGGCTGCCCTGTGTTGATGGTACCTGGTTCTCTGGAAGGTGCATCTACCTCCCCTTTACGCCCTGAAGCAGGGGAAAGACTTTGCCCAGTCAAGGCAGTTGCATGGGTTTTTGCTGCAGCACTTCGAGACCTGAGAGAGGTAATTGAGGATGGTGGAGAGGAAGAAAATCAGCTCAGGGGAATACAGGAAACCCCCTCCCCGGTTCCCATCCACGTTTCCTGACTATACATAACCCTCGTTCAAAAAGCCTTCACTTATTCACAAATCACTCGCTGAAATTCAAGTCCAATTCACTTTGATCCTTCTGTTCCCAACACAATCCCCAAAGATGTTCTCCCTCTACCCCTTTATTCACCTCCCCCAAACCTCCCCAAACCCTCCACCCATCCATTCCCTACCCGCTTCATTCACAACTCACCTCTGAGCCCACCTCTTTCAGGAAGCCTTCCCCGATTAAGGGAGCCAGGGTAAGGATTCCTTCCTCCCCCAGACACCACGAACAAAACACCACCCCCCCTATTCTGGCAGTCCATATACATTAGAACAAAACAAAAAATAACAAAATAAACAAAAACAAAAGAAAAAAAGAAAAAAAGAGAAGGGGAAATGTATATGTCTGTCCATCCTGTTGCTTTAGCCTGTCAGCTCCTAGAGGGCAGGGACCGTGTCTTCCGAATGGTCTGTGCAGCGCCTAGCACACCGTGGGCGCTCAATAAATATTAAATTGATTAACCCACAAGTCCCTTTCCCTCCCTTCCTCCTGGACCACCCCTTACCGACTGCGGGAAGTATCAGAAGACGAAGCAGAGTCAGCAGAAGTTGAATGGTGGGCCCGGCGGCTCTTTGGGGCTGGTGTTGTACTTCGAGACCTAACGGAAGACCACCACCCACGACTCAGGATGCTGTCACGCCTATACTGGGTTATCCTCATCCATCCCTCAACCCTTTACCAGTAAGGTACATGACTGATTCTATCCTATCCCCCTAGATGATATTAATCTACTTGCTAAGCAAATTCTCTTCCAATTCACACAAATTCACTCACCGCTTCCGCTTCTTGTCCTTAGATTTACGTTTGCTCTTTGGAGTGGGAGACCTAGGAAATAAGTTAAGATTATTAAAAGTAATAATCATTTAGCGCTGGCTGGTGTGTCTCAGTGGACTGAGCATCAGCCTGCAAATCAAAAGTTCGTTGCCTCAATTCTGGACAAGGCACACAACTAGGTTATAAGCCAGGTCCCCAGTTGGGGGCATGCCAAGAGGCAACCAACTGATGTTTTTCTCCCTCTCTTTCTCCCTCCCTTCCCATCTCTCTAAAAATAAATTAAAAGTGTATTTTTAAAAAATCATGTAAGTAAATAAAAAAGATAAAAAAGGAGGTATTAACAGATAAAGGAACTGAATTTTACTCCAAGAAAAAAAGAGATCCCTGCAGAGAGAAAGGCCATAAGCAATGGCTCACTGCTTTATATGCTAACATGTCCCCTATGCCCCAAAGAGCTCTTACCTATGCTTCCGTTTCTTGGATTCAGATTCTGACCTGTTGGAAAAAGAAAAAGGATAAAACATAAACCAACACCTTACCTGGACTTAATTAATCCTCTCCAATCACTCCATGTCCCACCTCATACCTGTGCTTCTTTTTCTTAGAGCTCTTCTTCCTCTCTCGTCGAGGAGAGCTGCTCTCTGACCTGCTAAAGACAAATTCAGAAACAAGGTCACTCTGCTTGGCTCCTTCCCTGAACCCCTACTTACAATACCCCCTTCCCAAAGGCATCTAAAAGCACCAAATAACTCCAACAGCAATATTGTCCCAGACCTAAGCCCAAAACTTATTTACTCTCTATAAAGCACAGGCACCTCCTCTTCATCAACAAACCGCAAAATGAAAAAGAAAATCCCAGAAACCTAAAATGCTGTTGGCCAATTCTTAATTTTCAGAGCTGCAGAATCAACCCTTCCCTCTAAAAAAAGTATACACATTCCTTCTCCCAGCTGAAATATGAATGGTAACTCCCTCTTCTCTGAAGTTTCTGACAACTCTCTCCTGCCTCCTAGAAGCAAGAATTCTCTATAATCAGAGAAACTCAGAGAGAGATATTAAGGAGAAGAAATGCATGCATGACAGGACTAGTCCTCTATCTCACTACAGTAACTTCCCAACTAACTTACCGTCCTCTGTCTTTCTTCTTTTTCTTCTTTTTTTGCTTTGGGGTTGGTGAGCGAGAACTGCTGGACTCCCGGACAAGGCTGGGGAAAGATGAAAAGAAAGATGGGTGTTGAGGCAAATTTTCTCAGACATTTCAACTTCAGAAGAACAAAATCTAAAGAGTTTGGGAAGAAACCGCCCACCAAAATAAATTTTTAAAATAAAGCAGAGTGCTTAGAATTAAGAAGCTGGCACTGGTTTCTTGGTCTTGTGTACCTGTAAGGTTTGGGAGGCTCGGGAGCTGGCTGTTTGGCTTCTCGAGCACGACGCTGAGGATCAAAAGAGCTGCCATCCACATAGGAATCACTGATGCCAAAGGCAGCACGAAGTCGCTCATTCTTCTTCTCATTCAGTTCTGCCAACTGGTGAGTCTCAGTTATCCTAGAGAAAATAAATAGCAAAAGTGTGAAAGACAGAGCAAAGGGAACAGTCATTTGTTACACAATTATACAAAGGAGTCAAACAGGATTGGGAGAAGTAAAACAGAATAGGAAGTACAAGGTAAGAAGAAAGGACAGAAGGCACAGTATTCAGTCCACAGGAAATCAAAGCAGAGTGAAACACTCACACTGGCCTCTGTCCTGGGGTCTCCTCCTTGCCCCCAGGGTTCACATCCTTCTCTAGCAACATGAGTCGAAAGGTTGCCACTTTTTCCTGAATTTGCTGTTCCTCGTACCTGGAGAACAAATCCCTTCAGGGTTAGAGCTTGATTAGACACTTTCCCCAGTCCCAGGTTTACAATTCCTCATTCCCCAGGATCCCTTCTCTCTCCATGCACACATAGAACTTTTCACTCACTGTCACCCAAAGCACCCTTCTCTTATATCCTTCTAATCTTTTCCCTGTCATCTTTCTTTCACCTACTATACCCTCTAGAACAGTGGATTTTAAACATGCTACACTGGGGCCAAGAGAAGAAAGTTAAACAGGCAGAGTTCCAGGTGCTCCTCCCCAACTTCAACAAGAAAAGATCTTTCATTTCCTAGGATTTCAAGGTAAGGTGTACTATATAAAAAGGGCGCCACTGCTGAAGTTTGAAAACCACTGCTCTAAAAGGTTTTCTGCCTGAATGTGCTCCTTTTCCAAAAGTTCACTTCCTACCCAACCCGTAATCCTCTTATCCAGCCAGGTTATTCTTCCAGTACCTATTTTCCTGCCTTTGCTACTTTCCAAGGCCTCAAACCTTATATCCATTTACCTTCCTCTTCTCTATCAATGACAACACCTGTCAGCTTACCTAGCTCTTCTCTTGCCTGGTTTCTGCTTTCCCACCTCTCCCTTAAAGCACATTTTTGTTTCTCAATGGCCCCCTCTTTCCCCATGTGCCTCCATCTAAATAATTCAGACTCCCTCAGCCTCCTTCGTATGTCCCACACACAGTTTCCTCATCTCCTACTCTGAACTGTCCCTTAACTCCTTTCAATTTGCTAGTTCCTCTTCCTCCACCCCTCCTACAATTCCTCACCAGGCCTCTTTCAACAAGCCTTAAGCTTCCTACACCCCAGCTAACTCCCCCAACTCTGTACTCATTCAGTGCTTGGCTCTCCCCCAGCCCTCCCCTCACCCCTGCTCTTCCATCATCTCCTCCAGCTCGAGGCATCGCAGCTCCACTCGCCGCTTGCGCTCGTGGTCCAGGATGTCAGGATTAGGCCGTTTCACCAGGGCAGCCTCCAGGCGCCGCAGTTCCTCCTCTCCCTTGTAGTCAGGCCGCTCACCCCGGCGGCCCCGCACCAGGGACAGGTTGCGCTGGACGTAGCCGTTGGTGCCGCTGCCCCGGGGCGTCGGCAGCCCGATCCCGTTGTACATGGCCCCGTGCCCAGGGCGGGGGAGGGGGGCACCACCGCTCCTGGGGGGGAGCGGGGAAACATGGATCAGGCCCCTTGCCTCAATCTAACCACTTACCACCACCCAAATCCCTGCTCTCCTTCATACCTCTTTCAACCTGTATTTCCACACTAAACAATCTTTAGCTGCATAATCTTCCTGGTCTCCTAACAAAACCTTCTTCATCCTTCCCACACTGTTTTCTTTCCACCAGCTCACAGCCCAACTTATAGCCTTTTCCGTCAATGGACAAGAACCATTCCTACTTGCACCTAGATTTTCTTGTTTCTACTCTAAGCAAACAAAGATCCTTTCTCTCATATTTCTCCATACTGTCCTTTTATTCTCCTTTGACCCCAATACAAACAAGTGGTGTCTCTACCAACTACTCTAATTCCTAACCTTCCGTAACTAAGGCCTCCAAACTGGGCACAAGAAAACACCACAGATCTGTGGTACCCAAGGGCCTGCAGCTCAAATCCAAAGACTCTTCCAAGAACTGACCTAAGGATTTCAGACTGTACTGTTATGAATACAAAATGGACTGAACAGCCCCTAGATATCGAAACAGGTAGATCAACTGGTTCTTAAGGTAACCAAAAGTATCCTGTGCAGCCTCACACCCAGACTAAAGGCCAACATGCACATCAGAGACTCATGAATTTTGGATACATAATCCTCTTACACTTTACTTCCCAGATAAGAGGCCATTTCCTTGATTCCAAATACTTACAGCTCCTATCAACTACCAAATGACTTACTCCTTCAATTTCTTACAGTAGCATATCTCACATAATTTGCAGCTCACCCAACTCTGCCTAGCACCTGTTAAATACTACCTGTTTTTCAACTCAATGCTCTAAATACATCAAACCAGCCTCCTCTGTTCTAACTGTTCCCATACCTTCTCTACATTCCCTTGCCTTAAACTTACAATGAAACCCCTCCAATCTTTATACCTCACTTTCACTATGTCAAACTGTTAGCTTTCCCTACCAGTCCCATGTACCTCACTTCCTAGTTTTTCTCTTCCAGGCCTGCCTTATCCTTTCATATTGTTATCTGTACGCCTCCCACCAGCTTCTATCCTCTCAACCTGTCCCAACCCCAGCATGACTCTGAGCAGCCCCCAAGCCTCAGTTTTTCTGGTTAGATTTCTTGTCTACACATAATCTACTCCTTTGTTATGCTATATATACTCTATTCCTTTCACTAGCTTATTCTGGCCAAGATAATTTCACAGAGCATAAATGTGTGAGGAAAACTATGCAAGGAACAATGTAGATGAATAGATTATGTAAGTAGAGGAGAAAGAGACCAAATTGAATAAAACGGAACCTATGAGGTTTTTGTAAAATCCCAGAATAAAGAAGCATCATACAAATGCCTGGGAAAATATATTAAAGCAAAAAATAAATGAATAAATAAAATTTTAAAAGTATGGTACGGTGTTGAATGAAAGGGAGATAGTTCAACTCTAGAAGTTTGGACCCATACCCCCAACTCTTAAGACTGGGTCCCTGCCCATCCCAAAAGCAGATTCAAGAGTAAACTGAAAACAAAAAAAAGATAGAAAAGATAACCATATTGGGGTAAAGGAAGTGACAGATGAGACTAGTCTAGGAAAGGTAAGTGATAATGCACAAAATGAGAAACTTTTTTATAGCACAAGAAATCAATTTCTCTACCTTCCAAACCTCACTTTCACGTTCTCAAATACCAATCCTCCCCCACGCTAAACATTAAGTCCTTCTTTGCCTCTCTATACCTCACCTAATTTTCCCCTTGCAGAATGCTTCTGACCTGCAATTAATTCTTTAGTTTAACCATTCACCCACACTTCCATACCACCTCACACAATAATCCTCCCACTCCCTAGGGAGGTTAAACCAGTAGCTACTAAGCAAAGGGTATTAAGTCACAACGAACTGGAGAACTTGTAGGGAATGAGCCAAAAAAGGAAAAGAAAAAAACCCCCCACAGCATCCAAGGCAGTGCTCAAAATACTAAAAAGGAGGTCAGACCAGGGGTACATCAACAACACACACAAATCACCAAAACCAGATAACTTTATAAAATAGGGATTCTTAAACTAGGGTCCATGGACTGTGGGTATGCGAAAGTTACCCAAGCTAAAAGCAGAAAATAAAAGCTGCAAAGGAATACAAAAAATAATTGCTGAACTAATAAGGAGGCAGAAGGCAACCCTGAAATCCAGTATTAAGGTATCCAGGAAACGAAAGGCACCAAATGCGATGTAAAATATGCAAGAAAACGGATATATGTAAGCAAAGCAAGCTCAGCACTGGGGCACTGTATAGCTGAGTTGACAGTATGGAACCCAGATAGCTGAAAATATTAGCTCAAGCAGAGACCTAAGCCCACACACTTAAGATGGAAGATGAAACATACTCTTCGATTTTCTAATCCAAGAGAGATCTTAGGCGTGAATTGAAACCAAGGCTCAGAAGCGTTAGGTGACAAATAGTGCCTGAAAAAGTCCAACGTTTTCTTACCAAATGCTCCAACAGCCTCCTCCCTAACTTTTGATACAACTTTTGAGGAAACGATGAAAAAGTAAAAACTTTTAAAAATTTTTAAAAAGCACACCGTCTGCCGTTACATACCCAAATTAAAAAAAAAAATTTTTTTTTAAAGTCTGGGGCTTTTCTCTCCCTAATACTTCCACGATAAATTGTAACGACTCCTGACGGTCTAAACCTCCGGGGTATCTAGTTCAAGGCCTTCTCTGCACTGGCTCCGACTCCAAGGCTTATTTTCCGCCTTGGGGGATGGGGGAGGGGGTTGCGTGGCGCCCCGATGTCTGGGAGGCCCCCAGCCGGACCTCAGGCCCCCAGGAGGCAAGGGGAAGGAGTGGCGCGGGGGAAAGCATCCCGAAGCAGGCCCCCATCGCCGCCGCCCCCTCCCCGCCAAGAAAATACCAGAAAGGGCAGCTACAGAAGGGTCTTCTCGGCCACACGCGTGGGGGATGCGAGAAACCGAGCACGCGCGCGAGCGTGAATGCAGTCGGCGGCGCGCGCCGTTGCCATGTGGGGAGGGGGGGAGAGTAAAACCCCGCGCGCGACAGAAACCGCGCGAAGGGGGAGGGGAGGCAGGCGAGCGAGAGCGTCCGCGCGAGCTAAGGGCGGCGAGCGCGCGTGCGCGCGGCGGCCTAGACCGTTCTCCGCGCGCTTTGGCCTGGAGCCGGGGCCGCCGCCCCTCCCCCACCCGGCTCGCGCGCTCCCTCACCCTCTCACCCGCCGCCGCCGCCGCCCGCCGCTTCCGAGGGGAAGAAGTGCTACCGCTGCTCGACCTCTCGAGTCTCTCGGGGCCTAGAGCCGCCGCCTCGCCTCGCCAGTCCGCCCGCCTCAGCCAACGCTGACGCCTCCTCGCTTCCTCAGGGGCCGCAGCGGGCTCCGACTGCGCCACTCGCACCCCGCCTGGGCCGCGCTGCACGTCAGCACGGCTAAGTAAGTGCGTCAGCGCGCAGCCGCGGGCGTCGCAGAACCCGCCGGGAGCCGTAGTATGCACCGCGGTCTCGTGCGCAGGCGCTGAAACCCCATCGGGAAGTGTAGTTTCTAAACGCTTGAAAGTTGTTCAGTTCTGTTACCGAAGAAATACGAGTCCCGTCGGCCAGTGCGAGAAAGGGCTAGGGAGGGGATCAGAGCAGGCAACGTATTCCGGAGGGTTTCCGCAAGCGGGGCGGGGCACAGGGCCTACAGTCCCATCGAGCGACGCTGGAATGCTCCTCGGCCTCCGGGCCTCGACATAGAGCATTCTGGGAGTTGTGGTTCTAGCGTGGCCCGAAACCCGTTTGTAGTTTGGACCTCGGGTATGGCCGCCATTTTGTCTCCCCATGTTGCGAGGCTGTTTCCCCAAGCCCCGAGATCCTTTTATGTTACCCGGGCTCCCTGGGGCGAGTTAGTGCCCGCGCCGCGCTGCGCACCTGTGAGAAACCCCTCAGACCCCAACCAGCGGGCTCCCCGGAACCCAGAGCCCAGCTTCAGACCCAGGGCCTGAGGCAAAAGCCTAACCAGCTGGCCTTTGTGTTCACAGCATTCACGTTTTGCAGACGGGCAGAACTGGGCCTTCTGCCCCGGGGAATAATTTTTTATTATCTCTGGGTGAAGCGGCCAGACAAAAACGCGATTTTATATACTAGCAGGGCAAAAAACGTTGCAAACACTCTTAATATTTTTCACTCCTTTTAAAGAATGTCTCCTGTTAATTTAAGGACTTTTAAAAAATTTATTTATTTATTTTTTTGAGCCCGAAAACAGCCAGTCTCAGAGAAGAGTTGGAAGATGCTAAGCTTTTGAGCCAGGCCAAAGTTTCAACCTGGTGCCACCCACTTGCTCATGGACTCACACTCAGCAGTCTCAGTGATGGAGGAGGTAGAGGGTGGGGGGTTATGCACGGCAACAGGACCCCGTCAGTAGATGGCAGCCATTTAATGAGGTATTGTTAGTTTGAATTTGAGGGACTGTATTTGATATTACTAAGTTTATTTTTGTTAACTTGTCTTCCTAAGGATAAACTCACTTCAGGTCCTAGAACTGGGAGGAGACCCACCATTTTCTGCAAGAGCTTACAGTGCCTGTGAGTTTCTCTAAGCCTGCCTCCTTGAACTTGCGGCTTGGGAACACCTTTGGATACTTCTTCATGAGCTGGTATCAACAGAATTTCATTGCCACCAACCTAATGTTAACAAAAGCCCCAGATTGGGAGTACAGTTTGCAAACCCAGGGAATGAAGCCTCAGGTGGAAACCCAAAGTGTACCTCTAAGAGGTAAAGGGGACACTGCTTTTTATAAAATTTTAAATTTATTGATTTTAGAGAGGTCGGGGTGGGGGGGTGGGGGAGAGACATCAATTTGTTGTTCCACTTATAAATGCATTCATTAGTTGACTGTTTCATGTGCCCTGACCCAGGATCAACCCTGCAACCTCTGCACACTGGGAAACAGTCTATTAAACTAAGAGTGCAAATAGTGCAAGGCTGCTGCTTATAAATTCCCTGCTTTGTCCCCTGATTGGTCCATTTAATACAAATAAGGAAGCAAAATTTGCACAGTGTGATTGGTCCAAACAGCATTCTCCCGATTGGTCAGAATCACATGTTCTGATTGGTCATTGTGGAGCTGTTCTGATTAGTCATTAAAGATACAAATGAGGATATACTTGTGCATCTCTCAGCCCATTGGTCAAAAGATAATACCAGGAACTCCTGAAAGGGTTGGTGTTAGGAGCACAGTACAGGAGTTTAAAGGTTCAGTTTGTAGCTTTTCCTTAAAATGCAGTGTGCATGACAGGCTTTTGGCCACAACAGCAGCTAGACTCTAGTTATGAATTTGTCTCCAGTAAACTACAAGGAGTCCTTCCTGGCAGCAGCATTCGTTGTTGAATACATCGGTGTGGCAGAGCCTTTGTCTTTCTGCACCTAAGTTGGTATTTCTGAGGTTGAAGGTGTAGGAAGGTGGTTTCTTGAAACCTACCACCTACAATGAGATCCCTTCTTGTAACAAATTCCCAATAATATTCTCTGTATTTATTGAATATTTAGTGCTAAATTCTGTATGTGAATCAGTGCATTTAATTCCCACAACAACCCTATGGGGTAGATGTTATTCTCCATTTCCTATGGCGACAACAGTGAATTAATTCCCTTGTATACCCACAGTACAGTTTTCAAAATCAGGAAAGTGACATTGAAACAATACTATTTTCTAGAGACCTTATTGAGATATTGTCAGTTCTGATAATATCCTTTATAACAAAAGAAAATTCAAAATCATACAAACTTTACATTCAGTTGACATGTCTTCTTCTTCTTAAAGATTTTATTTATTTCTTCTTAGAGAGAGGGGAAGGGAAGGAGAAAGAGGGAGAGAAACATAGATTGGTTGCTTCTCACACATGCCCCAGGCCAGCAACCCAGGCATGTGCCCTAACCAGGAATCAAAACAGTGACCTTTGATTTGCAGGATGATGCCCAACCAACTGAGCTGCACTGGTCAGGGCTGCCTTCTCTTTTTAGACTCCTTTAATCTTAAACAGTTCCTGACTGTTGTTATTCATGACATTGCCAGCTTGAAGAGTACAGGCCATTTATTTTGTAAAACATCCCTCAATTTCAGTTTCATCATACTTAGACTCAGGTTATATACTTTTGGCAGGAAGTCTACAGAAGTGATTCTGGGCTATCAGCGTATAATATGAAGAGGTATGTACTGCCCAAGAATTCCATTACTGGCAGTGCTAACTTTGTTTGATTAAGAAGGGGTCAACCAGGTTTCTCTGCTGTAAAATTTATAGCTTACCCTTTGTACTTTAAAAAAAACAAAAAACAAAACCCTACCTAGTGGAAAGCGTATTCAGACACCAAGATCTGGATACTAGGTGTACTTATACATCTAGTTATTGTGGCATCATTACTTCTAGGCCCTCTTGGAAGATACAGCTGGGAAATGGATGAGATGTATACATCCATGAGTTTATACTGGTATCTCCAATTCCAGTCTAATACTACAGGGTTCATACAATCCTCGCCCCTCATCATATTTATAACTCCAGTCTCCAACCACTCCGGTCTCCAACCGTGAGAAACTTGGTTTCCATTTCTCAATTTTAGAATTCCAAAAGTAACTTCAAATTGTTTATTCATGCCTGTGCAGAAAATGCCTACATATTGCAGTTTAGAGTTCTTATTCATCTTTAACCGGAAGGAATGAGTTCTAAATAGTATATTCAAAAGATACTTAATTAGTATTTTTTTCTTAACTTTAAGTGTGTGTGTTTTTTTTAACTGTAGCACTTTATTTTTCTCTCAATGACTTATTGCTGGGGTTCTCACATGAGAGTAGAAAAAAATTGTTGTTATCTCAAAGAATTGAGAATTGTGTACAAAAATTTTACACAAAAGGATGATTGAATTTACAGGTGAAAATGCAAACTGCTTTCCAACCCAAGACAAGTAACAAATAACCCAGGTGTTCTGGCAGGAAAACATCAGCTTAGGAAGGAAAATAGGTCGTAACTTTTGGACCCTCCCAACACTGTCAGACTGGCAGGACAGAAATGACAATTGGTTCAGGACTCCTGCTAGACTCTAGAGAAACCCTGGAATAGGCAGCTCCTGCACATTAATATCCTGCACAAATCAGGAACGTGCAGTCTCCCCAGTTCTCATCAAACCACTGGATTTCTCTTGTGCAGACGTTCTCATCTTGGCCACCAAGTGACTGAGTACATGTACAGGGGTTTAAATCAAAGATGTATACAGGGTATTAAACATGTATCAAGGGAACAGTTAACTTGAATACAAGATCAAAAATCATAGATCAGGTCTACAGCCCAGTGCTGAGATCACATGCAAGCTTCAAGGACCATTTCTTTTCAAAGGCTTATTCCAGTTTCAGGAGACCAGTATGAAGTATATATATTTGTTAGGGCAAACAGACTTGATCAACTAATGCAGCAATTGCTAATCATCTGCCCACAGTGTATTTAGAAGCATTTGCAGTGGATGATGGAGGCGGCTGGACTAGCTGTACTCTTGTTTGCTGATCCATATTTCCTGGAAGGTGTACAGAGAGACCAGGATAGAGCCATCAGTCTACACCAAGTATTTGTGCTTCAGTGGGGCAATGATCTCGATCTTGATCTCAGCCAGGGCTGTGATCTTCTGCATCCTGTCAGCTATGCAGGGGATAAATGACAGCTCCATCAGACAACACTGTGTTAACATACAGATCCTTCTGGATGTCAACATCACACTTCATAATGGAGTTGAATGTGGTCTTGTGGATGCTACAGGACTCCATACACAGGAAGTAGGGCTGGAAGAGCGCCTCTGGACACTGGAATCACTTGTTGCTAATGGTGATCACCTGCCCCTTAGGCAACTCATAGCTCTCCTCCAGAGAGGAGGAGGATGTTGCAGTGGCTGTTTTCTTCTCAAAGTCCAGGGCAACATAGCAGAGCTTCTCCTTGATGTCACACACGATTTTTCACTTGCTGTGGTGGGGAAGCTGTAGCCATGCTCTGTGAGGATCTTCATGAAGTAGTTGACCAGGTCCTGACCAGATAGCTAGGTCAAGAAACAGGACAGAGTAGGAGAGGGGACAGACCTCATAGATGAGTAGTTTGGGTGACCCCATCCCCAGAGTTCATAACACTGCCAGTAGTACAGCCGAAGGCATACAGGGACAGCACAGCCTGGATGGCCATGTACATGGCCCAAGTGTTGAAGGTCTCAAACATAACCTGATTCATCTTCTGGTGGTTGGCCTTTGGTTTCATGGGGGCCTTGATCAGCAGCACAGGGTGCTCCTCAGGGGCCACATGCAGCTCACTGTAGAAGGTGTGGTGTCAGATTTTCTCCTTGTCATCCCAGTTGATGAGGATGCTGTGTTTGATGGGGTACTTGAGGGTCAGGATGCTGTGCTTGCTCTGGGCCTTGTTGCCCATGTAGCTGTCCTTCTGCCCCGTGCCCACCATGACACCCTGGTGTTGGAGGCATCTGACGATGGAAGGAGACATGGCTGAGGAGAAGGGCGTCATCTCCAGCAAAGCCAGCTTTACACATGTCAGAGCCATTGTTGATGACAAGCACAGGGACCTCTTCTTGTATGGTGATTGAAGGAGGCGGTAGCAACTGCGAGGCACAGAGGAGCACAGAGCAGAGCAGAAAGAGGACAAGGAACATGAGCTCGCTGCTGCAAGTGAAACCAGTGTATTTGTTATTCGTTTGAAATATGCTTTGGTTCCATTGTTTCTGTTTGTATTAAATTTTAGGATTTTTCCTCCCATCTTAGAGATTTTACTTATTTTTTTAAAATATGTGAAACAATAGCCCTGGCTGGTGTGGCTCAGTAGATTGAGTACTGGCCTGTGAACCAAAGGGTCCCTGGTTAGATTCCCAGTCAGGGCACATGCCTGGGTTGTGAGGCAGGTCCTCAGTAGGGGGTGTGCTAGAGGCAACCACACACTGATGTTTCTGTCCTGTCTTTCTCCCTCCCCTCCCCTCTCTCCAAAAATAAATGAATTTTTTTTTTAATATGTGAAACAACAGCATGGTTCCAAAAGGCAGATCTGGACAAAAAGGTATATTCAGGGTAGCGTCTTCTCCCTCATTTTCTCTATCTTCTCCATGCAATTCCTGTCCACTACTTTCTAGTAATCAATCTCAGTCCTCTCTGCTCTTCCTTCCTGGGGTTCTTTATGCTTAAGTGAGGAGGCAAATGTATATTGTCTTAATTCCCTTTGTTTCTTACACAAAATGGAGACACACTATAGATACACTTTACCTTTTTCACTTAGCATTACATCCTGGAAATCATCCCACCTCAGTTCCTAGAGACATGTGGATGAACTTTTATTCAACCACTTTTAATGTATAAGCACCTAAATTATTTCCCATATTTTGTAGTTACAAACCATGCTGCAGTGTGTAACCAAGTGCATATGTATTCTCATATTGTTGGGAGTATATCTCCAAGGTAAAGTCTTAGAAGTGAGATTTCTGGGGCAAAAGGTAATGACATATGTTTTTTGTAGTAAAATTTATATAACATAAAATTTGACAATTTAACTATTTTTAAGTGTACAATTCAGTGGCATCAAGTACATTCACAGCATTTCGCAACAACCACCACTATCCATTTCCAGAACTTTATCTCCCAAACTGAAACTATACCCATTAAACAATAACTCCTCATTCCATTCTCTCCCCAACCCCTGGTAACCTCTATTCTCTTTTTTTCTGTGTCCAGGAATTTTTAAAAATATTTTATTTATTTTTAGAGAGAGGGGAAGGGAGGGAGAGAGGGAAACATAAATAGGTGGTTGCCTCTGGAGCGCCCCCTACCAGGGACCTGGCCTGCAACCCAGGCATGTGCCCTGACTGGGAATTGAGCTGGCAGGCCTTTGGTTTGCAGGCCAGCACTCAATCCACTGAGCCACACCAGCCAGGGCTGGGTCTGAGAATTTGACTACTCTAAGGATCTCATATGAGTGGAATCATATAACATTTGCTCTTTTGTGCCTGGTGTATTTTTTTGTTGTTGTTTTGTTTTGCATTTAGCATGTTTTCAAGGTTTATCCATGTTGTAGCATATATTAGAATTTATATCTTTTTATGGCTGACTAATATTCCATTGACTGTATAGACCACATTTTGTGTATCCATTCATTAACAGACATTTGAGTTGTTTTCACTTTTTGGCTATTGTGAATAATGCTGCTATAGATGAACATTTGTATACAAGTTTTGTATGGATACATTTTCATTTTTCTCCGGTATATACCTAGGAGTAGAATTGCTGGCTCATATTGTAATTTCATGTTTTAACTTTTTGAGAAACTGCCATACTGTTTTACACAAGTGCTTCACCATGTCATATTCCCACCAGCAATGCACAAGGATCCCAATTCTCCACATCCCCACCAATACTTGTTATTTTCTGTCTTTTTGACTTAGGCTTCCTAGTGGGTATGAAGTGATATCTCATTGTGGTTTTGATTTGCATTTCTCTAATGATTAGTGATGTTGAGCCTTTTTTCACATATTTATTGTTAATTTAGGTATCTTCTTTGGAGAAATGTCTGTCCAAGCCCTTTGCCCATTTTTTAATTGGATTGGTTTTTTTGTTGTTGTTATCGAGTTGTAAGAATTCTTTATGTATTCTGGATGTTGATTCCTTATCAGATTTGTGACTATTTTCTCCCATTCTGTGACTTGTTTTTCACTTTTTGATAGTATCTTTTCATGTACAGAAGTTTTTAATTTTAATGAGATTTAGTTTATCTCAGTGTAGTTTGAATTTACATCTCAATAACCACAAGTGAGGTTCAACATGACATATATTTTTCCCTTATAGAAGCTTACAGCCCAATTAAACTGAGCACAACAGATAAAGCCTTTTTTTTTTTTTTAATCCTCACCTGAGGACATTTTTTCCCCTTGTTTTTAGGGAGATGAAGGGAGAGACAGAAACATCAATCGGTTGCCTACCATATGTGCCCAGACTGGGGATGGTATGCTCCTGGACCAGGGATGGAACCTGCAACCCAGGTAAGTGCCCCAACTGGATTTGAACCTGCAGCCCTTTGGTGCTGGACCATACTCCAACCAACACACAGGACAGGGCAAGCCATACATTCTGAATGGCATGTGCTAGGTTTTAGTTTTCCCATCTGTAAAGTGGAACAGGTAGACACATATGACAATCAGAAAAGTATGTTTGGTATAAACAGGAAATCGTGATCGCCCTTTTCACTGGATTCTTTAGTTGTAGGACTCCTCCTTCAGAGACCATATCTTGATCAATCTTGGAATCTGTACCACTGGCTTATGGAGGATTTTCTCATGGTTCTAGCAGATGCCCTCCTCCCAAACATGATCCTCTTATCATTCCCATTTGGGTAAGATAAGTAGCATCCTTATCCAAGCCAGAAAGCCAGCAGTTCACCCTACTTCACTTCTACATCCAGTTAACCCTGGAGTCTTACTGACGGTCTCCACAGCCTCTCCCTTACCCTGCCCTCTGTCTTCCCAGCTGCTGCTGTCCAAACCCAGGCCAGGACTTCAATAACAGCCTTCTCTCCAAGTTCCCGGCCTCTGGGCTTTGCCTCCAGTCATCATGGTGCTTCCAGAGTGATTTTTAAATTTTCCTTTGATACTTTATTTATATCTTATAGTGTAGTGGGTTGAACAGTAGCCCTTTAAAACTTCATGTCCACTAAGAACCTCAGAATGTGACCTTATTTGGAACAAAGGGCTTTGCAGATGTAATTAGTTAGGAACTTCAGATGAGATCATTATGAATTTAGGGTGGACCCTAAGTCCAATGACTGCTGTCCTTATAAGAAGAGGAGACACAGAGACACACAGTGCAGAAGGGCATGTGAAGATGGGAGTAGAGACTAGAGTGATGTGGCCACCAGCCAAGGAACACCAGGAGCCACCAGAAACTGGAAGAGGCTGAAAGGATTTTCCCCTGGAGCCTTGGGAGGAAGCATGGTCCTCTGACACCTTGATTTTGGACCTTCCAGGGCCTCCCAAACTTGGAGAGAATAAATTCCTGTTGTTTTAAGTGGTCTAGTTTGTAGTGCTTTATTATGGCAGCACCTGGACACTAATACATTCAGGGAAGCCTGTTCATTATAGAAAACATGATAAAACACAGATAAGTGAACAAAAAAGGAAAAAAGTAAAGAAAATAAAAAATGTACACAGGCAATTCTACCCCTCAGAGACAACCACTGTTAACATTTTAGCATCCATCTCATTGGAGTAATATTTATAAAATGCTTAAATCTCTCCCAAATGCCTTTGTAATAAAATCAAAGACCCTTTCATTGGGCCTTCTAGAACACAACCTGTTTGTCACCCGTTTTCCTTCCACTCTCAAAATCGAGGTGCATACCCATCTCTGCTTATTCTCTGGGGACAGACCTGGCCTCTGCCTTCAACCTGAGTTTGTATCCTTGTGGCAGCACCCCCTCAGTGGAAGCACTCCTCCGCGAGGACTGAGGCAGCTGGACCAGCAGAGCCTGGGATACTGAACCGAACCCATACTGGTGGCTCCAGGGGCAAGGGTGAGTGCAGCCTCTCCCATTTCTACTCTGGAACTCCCATACCACTGAGGCAAGACAGACCATAAACAAACAAACAGTCAGTTACCAATCATGGGAACAGCTAAGGGTAATGTAAAGGCAGGATTTATTTATGTCTAGAAGAGGATCCCATTCCTCCTTCCCCCGAGAGGAAGACCAGACCCAGGTGGAAGGGCTACCCCCTGGGTTATGCTGCTGGAGCACCTTCTGCTGCCTGTGACGGTTTCCTATGTCATCTTTTTATCTGGAGGTCCAAGCTCCATCCCACCCTCTCGCACAGGCCTGCAAGCATGGTCCTGGTCAGGCCTGGTAGCTTCCGGGCCCTGTGTGGTCTCAGTGGCCTGGCCGAGACCATGCAGCTTCAGCACAGACAAAGCAGGGAACCTGGCAATAAGTACATTTGCTCCCAAAGAAGCCTCTGATTGAACCCTTGTGCCTGTGGTCAGAAAGGAGCCCGATGATGGAAGGCCTTCCCATGGGCAGCAGGAATGGTCCCTGGTCCTAGGCTTTTCTTTCGCTACACACTGAGGACTTCGTGCAGCCCTGGCCCAGGTTGGCATTGTCTTCCTCCTCCTCCTTGGGGTGGATGTTATCTGTAATTTGGGGGTTTCTAGAGCTTTTAAAAAACTAACTTTATTTTCTTAGTGTTGGTGGTGAAAACGGCACCAAGTATTAGACTGGTGAAGTCAGATCAGACCTTGGTTCAGCAACCTCAGAACTTGAGTTCTAGTTAAGAAAGAATTCAGAGCCCTGCCTGGGTAGCTCAGTTGGTTAGCGTGTCGTCCCGCTATGCTGAGGTTGTAGATTTGATCTTTGGTCAGGGTACTATGAGTGAAAAGAGGGCCACATACTAAACCTGACAAATTCATGTAGGTGGTGACCTTACAAATTCAGAGACCTAAGGTAACCACAAAGAATGGTCTGAAATTAAAACTATTTAACTAAAAAAAGTTTATGACAGGTAATCATGTTCTAGGCTAGAACCTTCCCTGACAAAGGTCAATTTTCACCTAAACTAAGCCTGTCTGTTGTGTTTTTGCATCTACAATAACATAACTGTGGAATGTCAAAGTCGTTCCTTTTTTCCAGACATCTCAGCACAGGCATCACTCTCCTGAGACCACAAATCACCTCACTGGGTGGAAGGTGCCAGGGACCTTCTGTACTTGGCCCATTATCCTTGCTCTGCTTTTGTCTCTCTAGCTGCCTACCACATTAGGATAATTTACTTGGTCTTTTTGAGGAGGTTGGTAGTTTAAGTTCTATTTCAGATTAATTATATCTACCAGACTTGCTACTTTTAAAAAAGATTTTATTTATTTTTAGAGAGATGAGAAGGGATGGAGAAAGAGAGGGAGAGAAACATTATTGAGTTAATTGTTGACTGTTAACTATCCTGTATCCCCATGTAAAAAAAGTGTCTATCATTTTACTTTTTTAAAAATTTACTTACTATTACAAAGAGGGCAAGAGAGGGAGAAAGATGGGGAGAGAAACACCAATGTGCAAGAAATATATCAATCGGTTGCCTCTCACATGCCCCCAACTGGGGACCTGGCCTGCAACGCAAGCATGTGCCCTGACTGGAAATCGAACCGGCAACATTTTGGTTTGAAACTGGTGCTTAGTACACTGAGCCACACCAGCATGGGCTCAATTTCCTTTTTATCCAATCCCAGAGGGTTCCCTGCTGCTTTGCTTTGTCCCACCTCCCTAATCTATCACCATTGGATTTCATGTAACCCATTTACATATTCTCTTTTGATTGTATGTATAAAATAAGGTGCAAAACTGCCATTCTTTGGAGCATTTTCTCAATCTGTTGAGATTTTGGTTCCTGGCGATTTTCATCAGTTTGGCTCAAATAAACTCACAAAAATTCTCTACAGGTTTGAATATTCCTTACTTTGACAAGAAGCAACTAATGAATGCAAAAATAAGTTGAACAACATATCATGTTTCTCTTTCTCTCAAATCAATTTTTTTAAAACTTAAAAAAAAAAATTCAGAGCCAAGACTCAAACTATAAAAGAAAGTTTATTTACAAAGTCACAGAAGTATAGGAAGTGAGCTGTAGGAGAAATAGGCTCAGGAAACAAGTTTCAGAGGCAAAAGGGCGCTTGGAGCTTAGGAAAAATATAGGCAAGGAAAACATGCGTGGGGGGAGGAGGCGGGGGAGAGCCTCACAGGTCCCTCTGACTTGAGGGTATTTATCTGGAGGTCTCAGGGATTGATCCCAATAGAATATTCAGTTTTCCAGGTGTGTCCTTTCAGAGTTGTGGTCTCTATTGATTGGTTAGCACCAGGGCAGGGAGTCATTAGTCAATGCAGCTGATCCTGATGTCAGCCATGGCATCTCTTATCTGGTTTTGCTGTTTGTCTGGGCTTAGATCTGAAACACAAATGAGGCCTAGATGTATTTGATGTGGGTCAGAACCTCATTGACCTGGGGGCTTAATTTTTTAGGGCTATCCTCCAGCCCCCTTGTTTGTTCCTCCTCTGAGGGGTTCTAACCTGCATGACTAGCAACATACCAGGGGAGGAAAGATTAGAGGAGGGGCTGAACCTGAACCGCATGACCAGAGATATGAAAGGTCAGGGGGTCTAAACTGCATGACAAGTGACTTGAGAGGAGGAAAAGTTACCCTGGGGGCAAAGTCTTTGTTTTCCTAGTTTTGTCAGTTGTTAGGCACCCAGCCCTTTCCAGCCTGGTGACCTTCTGTACTTGACCCATCATCCTTGCTCTGCTTTTGTCTCTCTAGCTGCCTACCACATTAGGATTATTTACTTGGTCTCTTTGAGGAAGTTAGTAGTTTAAGTTCTATTTCAGATGAATTTTAACGGCCAGACTTGCTACCTTTTTTTTTTTTTAAGATCTTATTTATTTTTAGAGAGAGGAGAAGGGATGGAAATAGAGAGGGAGAGAAACATCAATGTGTGGTTGCCTCTCACATGTCCCCGATTGGGGACCAGGCCTGCAAACCAGACATGTGTCCTGACTGGGAATCAAACCGGTGACCCTTTGGTTTGCAGGATGGCACTCAACCCACTGAGCCACACCAGGCAAGCAGCTACTTTTTATTTTAAAATACTGGAGGAAAAAAAAACTGCTAAAAAGTAAAGGATCAATCAAAATCTCATCACTTAAAAATTATAAAGTTATAAAGTATGAAGTGGCACTCTCCCTGACTGGCCAGACCCTTTAGCTCTGCACTGCAGAGTACCCCCAGAGCCACAGTGGGAGCTGCTCACCGGAGGGGCCACAGAGCATCGTGAGGGCTGAAGGTCCAACAGAAATATTCTTGTATGTACAGTGTTGGCACAACTTCAAAATATGAAAAAAAGTATAAAAAACCTAAATGCCCATCTATAGGAAATTAGTTCAATTAACTGTGAAACAGTCATGTATTAAAAGAGAATAGCTGTATTCTTGTGGTTCTCAAGGCATATGTGTCCAGCAGACTGCATTCTCAGCAAAGGTAGCTAGGTAGGTAGATGCAGAGATACAGGGATGGTGGGTGGTGGGTGGTGGATGACGGATAGTGGATGGTAGATGGCAAATAGGTAGATGGAAGATGATGAAGTTGAGTGTTATTTTGTATGTGTCAGGAACCCTAGCCCCTCTTCCTCCTCCCCTGTCCCCACGAGGCCTCAGGCCCCATCCTGTTGGTCTTTCCCAGGATGCTTCTTGGTCACTGCCCTCCCAGGCCCAGGTGGCACCTCCTCCAGAAAGTTTCCCAGAACTGAAGGCTTCCAGCTGTGAGCTCCCAGGGGAAGGGTCTTCTGCCAAAAATGTTGTCTCCAGGGGTACGGGGTGGGGGCTGCGGGGCAAAAACTAGACACAAGGGCTGGACTTGAAGCTCTGTTTACACAGCAGGCTCAGGGTCTTCTTCAAATGGCTCAGAATTTTGGAGTCGTTGGCCTCACTCCCTGCCACCTCCTAGCATTGACCCTGCTCTCTGAGGCTTCACCCACATCCCATATTCCTTCTATACCAGCCATGTGGAAAGCCTTCCCTGGCATTAGTTTTCTCCCGCTCACCCTCGGTTGTCCTTAGTTGTCTCACAAAAAGTTATATTTTAACTAGTTTTCCTTCAGAGAAAGTGAAAGAGAAATAAATAAAATGAACCATTCTGAGAATGAATCATTCTCAGAAAAATGTCATATGATTTCAATGAAACCACTACCTTGCTAACAATCTATCTGTGATTGCACAGAGGGGAGGAACAAGGAAATACACTTTCAAGTCTATTTCCAGATCTAGACCAGCCAGAGTCATAGGGAGCCTCTAGGAGAGAGGTTGGCCTCCTTCCCAAGGTGAGAGCGGGGTGATTGGCAGAGGGACCAGGGTATGTGGGTGCTCCACAAAGATGCGTGAGTCCAACAGGGGGTTTGTTATCTGGGACAGGGCAGCAGGCTTAGCCTCAGAGAATGGGGTTCTCAGCCAAGGGAGGGTTAGGTAGAGCAGGAAAATGATTTACATGCAAGAATCAGATCTTTCTTCTAGAAGGGGCAACAGAGGACAGAGTGAGAGCCAGGGTTAGCCAAGACATCCTGGCCTTGGAATGTATGCCTTTGAATTGGCCGAGGAGTGGGGGTGTTACCGTAAAATAGTCTGAGCGCTGGGGAGTCTCCCCCATTGGCTAAGATGGCGGCAGGGTGAGTTCCTAACTCCTAGCCTGTTGAAAGCTAGATGAGTGGATGGCCCCAAGTGAGCCAAAAGCTAGCAAGATAATTGTAGAGGAAAAGAAAAAAAAAGCCCTCCCCTCCCTATCCCTGGAAGAACTGCAGGCTGGACAGAAAGAGGAAATGGTCTTCCAGACGGGAGTCCAGAGGCAATGGGTAGATAAGCTCTTCCCCCAGGCGTGCAGAGGAGACTCCTGAGCCTGAGGCAGAGCAGGGCCCTGGAACCTCCACAGACCCCCAGAGAATGGACCTTGGGCTCCAGGGCAGTTAACACTCAGTTCTCTTGCTAGGTGATCCCCTACCGGCAGGATCCCTGTGAGGTTGAGGCCTGGCCTCTGCCTTTAAGAAGCAGACCCCAGAGGCCTTAAGGGAATTGGAGAGTGTGGAAAGATGACGTGGAGTGTCCTCTCCACAGGAATGAGCTCTGATACTTTAAGAAGATGGTAGCACGCCCTGGCTGGTGTGGCTCAGGGGATTGAGTACCAGCCTGTGAATCAAAGGGTTGCTGGTTTGATTCCCAGTTAGGGCACATGCCTGGGCTGTGGGCTGGGTCCCCGAGAGAAAACCAATTGATATATTTCTCACACATAGATGTTTCTCTCCCTTTCTCCCTCCCATCCTCTCTCTCTAAAAATAAATAAATAAAGTAGAAAAAAAAGATGATGTCAGAAACATTTATATTAGCTATCAGTGCAGTGAGTAAAGATATCCTCATCATAATCAGCCAGGATTTCCCATGCCCAGACACCAGCTACCAGGACAAGAACAGGACCCTGGTCATTTTCCCCATTGACAGGGTGCACCCAGGGACAACTAAAGGCCCGTGCCGGGGGCCCACTGCTTTCCGCTGGGCTGAGACCTCAGGACACCTGGGATGGGGCGTCTCAGCCTATTCAGACTCCATCACCTGCTGAGGAGTCACAGGCCTGGCCAGAACCATGCCGTGGGAGTCAGAAGGACCCCAGAGCCTGAAGGCCGCTCTGCAGTGTGCTCAGCTCACCCTGTGAGCATTTCCACTGGCCAGTACTACTCCAGGTGCCTCCAGATAGCCACCTGCTTTCTCTCTTCAGCCCAGGGGGTGGAGACTGCTATCCCCATGACCTGAGGAGGTAGGGCCCAGAGGGGCCAAGGGGCCACCCTGCAGCTACCACCTGCTCACTGCAGAGGGTACAGCAGAGCCAGCGTCTGCCTTGGAGCCCATTCTTCACACTGAGCTCAGTGGGTTGGGGCCATCTTGAGTGCATCTCTTTTCTCTGATTCCTATCCACCCTGTCAGCCTGGCACCCTGAGCCCCATAGACCCCTCATTGTCTTTATCCTGTGGGATCAGCCTGGGGTCACTGAGGTCTCCCTGCCTCATTCTTCCTCCGTATAGGGAATGCGTGGCCTGACCTTACTGGCCACAGGGTGTATAAGTGTGGCCCACTGCGCTGGTGTTGGCCCTGGGCACCTTTGCCAAGGGATTTAAACACTACTATAGGAATAAGGGCAGAGCAAGCCTGGGATGAGCACCTGGGGAGGTCTGGGGAAAAGGAGAAAAGTCAGAGAAAAAGGAGACTTTGGGGACAGATTCAGGGGATTAGCCTCGGACAAGCTGCCAGCTGCCCATTGCCTTAGGGTTTAATAGGCAAGTGAAGAAAGCAGTGGGGGGAGAAGTAAGGAAAGGAAATGGCACAGGCTTCTCCCTAGAGGGAGAGCACATGCTTGCTGAGTCCCTTCCCTTGCTGGTGGAAATCTTAGGGGAAGTCTCAGGAGAGGGTTTTAGCAAAGTATTCATCAGTTCTCCAGGTGTGCCCTTTAAGGGTCATGACCTCCAGGGGGTCTCTAGCCATTGCAGCTGGTTCTGGCATTGCCCACCTGGTTTTGCTGCTTTTCTGGACCTGAAGCTGAAACACAACTGAGGCCTAGACATTATCTAGGGACGTTACCTTTTGTATCTAACTGTAAATTGCTTGGCCAGTTTCAATTTCCCTATTTCACTTGCCAAGGAATTTTCCTAGCTTCTTACTATCCTGTCTCACTTCTCCAGGGCTACCTGACCAGGTTTATCTTTCAGACCCACGGTGGCTCTTCTGGGGCCTCCACAGGTCCTGAAAGGGGAAAATCAAGTCTGTTTCTCCTCTGCAACATTCGCAGTCACATACCAACACTTCTGACACCAGGTGTGTGGGATTTTCTACACCAAGCAATCTCCAATTCTCTGTGGATACCAACCTTGTTTCCTCTGATTTAACCAATTCTGACACTAACAGGAGTTATCGAAAGACCCCATAAGGTAAGGGCTCAATCCCACAAGTTTGCCCCCATTGCAGATGCCAATCTCAGATAAGGGGTTTCAAATTATCCACAGACTTTTTTCCAACTTGCAATTCTGTGGCTGGAGGGAAGAAGGCGAAATGATTGTTTATTGGGTAGAGTTTCTCTTGGGGGTGGTGAAAAAGTTTAGGAAATAGACTGGCGGTGGTTGAACAACACTGTGAATGTAACTAATGCCATTGAATCATACACTTAAATATGGTTAAAATGGCAAAAAGGACTCTCCTTAGTTTTGTGTGTGTAGGTCTTAGCAGTTGAACAGATGAAAAGTAGATCCTGTAAACATTTCACGAAAAGAGAGAAATACAAAGAAAACTGTGAAGTAAAAACAGTCTTTCTATCCCATTCCCCTCACCCCCCAAATTTCTAGTCCTCACTTCTGGTGGACTGGACCTTGTCCCTCCAGATATTTTTTGGTGCAAAGACAATCCAAATAGGTATATTAGTCACCTGGGGCTGCCATAACAAATCACCACAATTGTGTGGCTTGAAACAACAGAATTTTAGTCTCTCTCAGTTCTGCAGTTCTGAAGTCCAAAATCGAGGTGTCATTCCCCCAGAAGGCTCTAGGGGAGGATCCTTTCCTACCTCTTCCAGCTTCTGGCGGCTCCTGGAGTTTCTTGGCTTATAGATCACTCCAATTTCTGCCTCCATCATCACATGGCCTCTCGTGGGTCTCTCTGTGTGTCTGCATCCCCATTTCCCTTTCTTATAAAGACACCAGTCATTGGAATTAGGGCCCACCGCTCAATCTATGATGATTTCTTCTTAAGCTCCTTAACTAATCACATCTGCAAAGGTCCTATTTCCAAGTAAGAGCATATTCACAGCTACTGGGAGGAATAGGACTTGAATGTATCTTCTTGGAGGACACATTTGTACATGTTTTTACACACAAGAGAGATCATACTACAAATGTGTATATTGCTATTGAAACTGGAGGGCAACCGAGTCCAGGGCTCATGCTTCCTGTCACCACTCAACCAAAAAGCAGAAACAGGGATTGGATTATAATTGCACTTTTATTAATATCATAGGTCAGAAATCTGAGAAGGTGGAGGGTAAAACACCTAATATCCACCTTCTCTTGAGCTTTCAGAAGCAAGTTTACATAGGGGAAACGTGGGAACTTAGGAGCCAGAAATTCCGAGGGGGAGCACAGACATACAGTTTCTTTTGGGAGTAAGGGGACAGGGAGCTGAAAGGGGAGTCACACAGCTTCGTCCCCAGCTGGCTCACTTTGTTCCAGTGTTATCTCTCTATTTGCATTAGCATCCCTTTCTTCCTTGGACACTTGTAGTTTATGCCAGTGAGGCTATGTGTTCTCTGTTTAGGGAGGAGAGGTATAAACCATTTGCTTTCAAATGTCCTCAGTTAGGGGAGATAAGGTCTTGAGATTCACCAGCTGGCTGTAAATTGCTCAAACTGGCCTTGTTGAACTTTCTTGTCTTGTTTTCACATTCCACTTGTCCAGGAGTTTTCCTTGCTCCTTACTATCCTGTCTTACTATGACAAAGTGTAGAAATATACGTGGTTCTTTCTAACCACAAAGTAGAATTTTAAAAACTTTTTATTTTGAAATAATTTTAGATTTACAGAAAAATTGCCTTAAAAAGTGTAGAGATTTCCCATATATTCTTCACCTAGCTCTTCCCAATGTTATCATCTTACATAACTATAGTAATTAACTATAGAAATGAACATCAATACAATCCCATTGACTAAATTTCTAAAACCCCAAACTTACTCAAATTTCACCAGATTTTCCACTAATGTCCTCCTCTAGTCCAAGACCTAATCTAAGATCTCAGATGCATTTATTTGTCATGTCTCCTTAGCTTCCTCCAATCAGTGACAACCAACTACAATATTTTATAGCCATCAGCAATTTAAAATGTTATATACGATCCAAATTTTCGTCAATTTTACTGTTACCAGTCACATTCTGGGCCCAGAGTGGGCCTGCCTCAGGCTAGCCAGTGTAGTATGTGGGTCCCTGACTTCGTGTAGGAAAGATTTCACAACATAATTCCAGGTGATTTTGAAAGTATGCTTATTAAAGCTTGGGACTGTGAAGCAAAGGAAGGGTTTAAGGTAGAAGAAGCAATGGGAGAGAGAAAGTTAAAGAAAAAGGAGGCCTTTGAGACAGGTTCAGGGGATAAACCCAAGATGACCTGCTGCTGCCTGCTGCTCCCCTGGTTGCAAGTCTCGTGGGGGCCCGTAGAGTTTAGGAGAAAGGAAGTACAAGTAGTGGGTGTGCCCAAGTGAGAGTGTGCTATGGATCCTTTGTCTTAAGGCTTTTTATCATTCTTTAGCAGGTAGGACTCTTAGGGGAGGCCTCAGAGGAGGGTCTTAACAGAATATTCATTAGCTTTTCAGGTGTGTCCTTTGATATGCTGATTAATCAAAATGTGTATATAGTGAGGTCAGGAATATTTTTTCTGTTAGTTTTATTTTTAAAGAATGTTGTCGAAGAGGGACCAGGGCCAAGGCCGTTCTGTTCCAGGATGGTCTGGAATATGTAAGCCATTTGCTCCTAGTGTCCTTGGTTAGGGAAGATAAAACTTTGCAATTCATAAGCTGGCTATAAATTGCTCAAATTGTTTGTCCTTGTTTAATTATTTTGTCTCAGTTTCTCTTATTCTACTTGTCAAGGAATTTCCCTACTTCTTGCTATCCCACCTTGCTCCTTTATTTTAAAAAGTATGAACCAGGGTTTTGAATGATGTATGGGTGCATCTGTCAGCAAGCACATCAACAATAGCATGGCTTAAATTTCAAGCTATTCTTTAAAAAAGATTTCGCTATATTTATCCCAGGATTGAAACCGAATAATACTTTAGGCATAAGGACCACTTCATGTGAATAGTACTCCTGTGCTTAAGGCACGTTTGTAATTTGATTCCGATGGCACACCCACTAGAGTGTAGTCCTTCTTCACCTAAGTAAAGGTTACAGCTTTTTAACACTTATACCCTCTGATTGAAAAATAGCCATAAAGCCCTGGTTGAGTAGCTCACTTGGTTGGAGCATTGTCCTGATACCACCAAGGTTTCAGGTTGGATCCCTGGTCAGGGCACATGTAAGAATCAACCAGTGAATGCATAAATAAGTGGAACAAAAAAATTGATGTCTCTCTCTGTGTCTCCCTCCTCCCCTCCCTCTCCCCTTCCCTCCCCCCAATCTGGACTTAAAAAAAAAAAAGCCACACAGTAGAGCGGGTATCCACTGAATCCAACTGTTACTGGCATCAGGGGTTCTTGGGAATTTCCGAGAAGGAAAATAAAAGAGTTCACCACACCCAAAAAAATAGTTCTCAGGGAGACATTTACTACAGCTGGTGCACAGGGAAAGGAAGAATGGGCTGCTCCCCGAACAAAGGCTGGAGAGCGGTTTGAAAGAAGTTGAGCTGGAAAAGATGACATCTAAGTGTGACATCTAAGTATGTAGAGGCGGGGATTCTGGCCCTTGCACAGTAGAACTACATGCTTTTTCTTTTGTGGCATGTCTCTGTCTCATTAAATCTCCACCCAGGGGTGTGTTTTCTAGCACTTTAATGAGGGAGGGTCACCGAAAGGACAGTTTTTCTTGTTAGTGTACATGTGTGAGCAAAAGGAACAAAATTTAAGCTCACAAAGTAAATCTTGCAGATAGCAGCGCCCTTCAATCTAACTGCTAATTGGCTGTAAGAAGAAGGGAAAGCAGTGGGACAAGTAATGGTTTCCTGGCTTCCTGCCAGCTGGGCCCAGGGAGGAGCCTGTGCACCTCTCAATGAGGTCAGGGTCAACACAAAATATAGCTCAGTGATCTTTACAAGTAATGCTTATCTTTTTTACAAGTATTGTTTAAACAATTACTGATTTTAGTGTGAAAGAGGTTATGAGAATATGCAGAAAATGCATATCTAGAATCAAGGAACAAAATATATTTGTTCACTTTTTGATATTTAAAATGAAATTATGTAAAATAAATGAAATTAGGAAAGTACAATTGATGAGGGGGCAGCTCTAATATACCTGTCACTTTCTTGATCCTTTATTTCTCTTTTTTGTTTTTATATATTTTTTTTAATTGACTGACTTTAGAGAGTGGATGTTTGTTTCTTGTATGTGCCCTGACAGGGAATGAAACCCACAGCCTTGATGCATCTGGACAATGCTCTAACCAACTGAGCTACCTGCCTAGGACACTTCATTTCTTTTTAAATTGAAATTTACTTCACATGACATAAAATTTGCCATTTTAGAGTGTACAATTCTGTGGGTCTTAGTATATTTATAAGGTTGTGCAGCCATCACCATTATCTAATCCCAGAACATTTTCTTCACCCCAAAAGAAACCCTGTACCCATTACTTAGTCACTCCCCGTTTCCTCCCAAACTTCCTTGCCCTGGCAACCACTAACTACTTTCTGTCTCTATGGATTTGACTAATCTGGACATTTCAAATAAATGGACTCATCAAATCTGTCATTTGTGTGTGTGTGTGTGTGTGTGTCCAGCTTCTTTCATCCAGCCTGTTTTCTGAACTCAAGTTCATTCACTTTGTGGCATGTATCTACTTCATTCCTTATCCTGGCTGAATAATATTGCACTGCAGGGATAGACCACATTTATTATTTGATGGACATTTATTTATCACTTTATATTTGTTTCATTGTTATAAATAACTCAGAGGGCCTTGTGGCTAAATCCTTGTCACCTCAGGATAGGACATGAAATGAAAATGCAATTAAGTAAGGAAGTCAGAGGGATAAACAGGAGTTCTAATTATTCAGGAACTGGGGAGGGGGTGTGAGGTGAGGCAGGCGAGGACTGGGAAAACACAACGTTTCACCCATGGACACATGACCTCTGTGCTTTTTCTAGTTAAGGTGGAAGAGCAGGTCATGGTTATACTGAAACCTTCCTCCGCGGAGATTTTGTGACTGATGCTCCTGGCAGCCAGGAGGTAGCCCGCGCGGATTCAACCGCTGTTCCGGCGCTCCCCGATACCGGCGGTGACAGCTGCCAGGAGTGCGGTTTGGCTTTGGTGTCTCAGTTTATTATGTGCTGTGGACCCAGGTCCCTCACCCAGGCCTTTTAAGAACCGGTGGCTCTAAGCTGCCCTAGGCAGTGGTGGGGGTTGGGCGTTTGACTGGCCGATGGCCGGCTACCGGGATCCTTACTCCACCACAACTTCCAGTTGCAATGTTAATTGCAGTCTCGCATTTGATCTCCTTTCCCTGTTTACTTTTATTTATTTCTTAACGCTTTTCATAAAATCAACTTTCTTGAAGCATAGTTGACATAAAATAAAATTTCCCCTTCTGTACACTTGGATGTTGTTTGCCTGTAACCACCACTCCAATCCAGTTAAGGAACCTTTCCATTATCCAAAAAGTTTCCTCAGATAGCAAATACTTTTAAACGGACTATATAACTTAATTATATCTATTTTATTATGTCTGCACCACTGGCCCTAGAATGTAGTCTCCTAAAGGGCAAAATCTTTATTCTGTTCACTGAAGTTCCCAAGGTCCAAGTGCTAAGTAAATAGTAGCTATTAGACACACACTTGTTAAATAAATAAATTCCAAAACATGAGACGATCAAATGGACAAGGAAATATTATCAAAACAATAGGAAAAAGTAAAGGCACGTGTTATGGGTTAAATTGTGTTCCCTGAAAAGGTGAAATCCAGATCCCCAGTGCCTGGGAAGGTAACCTTATTTGGAAATAGGATCTTTGCAGATGATCAAGTTAACATGACATCATTAGGGTAGACCCTAATCCAATATGACAGATGCCCTTTTATAAAAAGGGGAAATTTAGACACAGACACACACACAGGGAGAATGCCATGCAAAGATAAAAGCAAAGATGCATATATAAGCCAAGAATAGAGGCATGGAGCAGATTCTTCCTCACAGCCTTCAGAAGGAACTAACCCTGTGGACACCTTCATCTCAGGCTTCTGGCTTCCAGTACTGCAAGACAATACATTTCCACAGTTTAAACCCTCTTGTTTGTGGTACTTTGTTTGGCATCTAAAAAACTAATACAGAAAATATCAAATATTTATCCAAGTCAGTATGGGAAGAATTTGCCAAGATAATTTTTTTAAAAAGACAAAACTCAAACTGGAAAAGACCATTAGATTCAACTCTAAAAAACATGTTATGGACCCTGAAAAAGAAGATAGCTACTAAGAAGGGCTCCTGGTGGCTAATTGGACTGAAATGTAAAAAACAGGGCCTAGCTGCCATTTCTATACAATGGCCTCTCACACAAACTGCCCTTCAGGGAAAACCCTCCACTGAAGTATTTTCCCTTCAGTGCAGTGAAGTATGAAAACTGCCTCTCTACTGAACTGCCTGCCTGCACTGTGTTTCTGTTATCTGAGCCAGCCCTTACAAAGGAATTCCTGGAATCCTATTTTAACCAATAGGATTGAGGCTTCTCCCATCCAATCAGAGCAGCTCCATTCTAACCAATCAGGACAGTGCCTTTTGGACCAATCAAACTGCGAGGATTTACAGTCCTCGTTTGTGTGAAGAGAAACCCATCAGGGACCAGGGAATGGGGCCTTTTATCTATATAAATCAGCTCCCCTCTACCCCTGGGAGCGCATATTCTTTTGAAGTGGCAAGTGATTTTTTTGTGGCTGGAGCTGAATGGATGCTGAAACACTGTAGGTGAAACACTGGCACTTGAGAGGAGCCTCACCCCTGGGCCATCGTGTACCAGGGCCTCCGAACAGCTGTGCTGTTTGCACTGAATAAATTTTCCCTTCTTCACTGCACCTGTTGGTGTTGAATTAATGCCAGCGATCTCCAGTTGACAACATGTACCTATTTCCCTACCCCTCTGCAAATGCAAATGCTATTTCAATCTTATGTGGAACGGCAAGATTAATCAGAGTTTATTAAAAATATCTTTTAGATTGGTGAGAAGATGATCAAAAACTCAGCAGAAAAATGAGTAGCACAGCAGCTCTCAAAGTGTGGCCTGGTGACTCCTGGGGGATCCCAAACCCCTTTCAGGAGGTCTATGATTATTTTCATAGTAATTGTTAGGGTGACTGGTACCATAGGCTGTGAAAGAAGCCACAAAGAGAAGAAAAGGCAGAGAACAAAGGTATTATTCACTTTCCAAGAGGGAAAGGGGCATGGTGTGGAGAGATACACCAGCAGCAAACAGTTGGGGCTGTGAGTTTTTATGGAGTGATAAAAAGGGGGATGGAGCTGGGTAGTCACAGCAATTAGTTGTAAATTAGGAGGCTTTAGGCTGATTGTGCAGGCTTCATTTTGTTGTATTATCTTTGATTTCAGGATCCAGGCACTCTGGTCCGGCATGTCTTGTTTGTATAAGTTTTAAAATACTTGTGTAGGGGATGCTTTGAGTAATCTCTCTAGTCCTGAGAATGTAGGCTCAGAGAAACAACAGTTAACTATGCTTTACAGGCTCAAGGAAAGAGCTAGCTCTGATAAAGAGGGCCTAAAAAGGGCCTTTTTTGTACTTACAGTAATGTTGAGAAAACAACAATTTGCCATTTTCACTGTGTTGACTTTGCACTGATGATGCAAAAGCAATGGTAGCTCTTAGTATGAATCAAGGAAGTGACACCAAACTCACTAGTGTACTTCACCACCACATACTGACAGGAGGAAAAACAACTCAGTTAAAACAGTCCTTGATTAGCAGTAAAAAAGTATTAATTTTATTAAATCTTTGACCTTAGGCACACATCTTTTAAAATTTTTAGTCAAAATGGGAGATGAGACAGGTACATAAAGTACAGAATTCTGTTGCATACTACTATTTTCTTGAGAAAAAGGATGAATTATTTATTATCTATTATTTGAGTTGCAAGATAAACTAGCTGCTGTTTTCATGGAACACCATTTTTACTTGAAAAAAAAAATTATGGAGCCTGGCCAGATGGCTCAGTTGGTTGGAGTGTCGTCCTGTATACCAAAAGGTTGCGGGTTCGCTCCCCAGTCAAGGTATGTTACTGGACAGGGACCAGCCAGGAAGCAGATCTGTCTCAGGTCAGCCTAGAGTGTGTGGGTTCTTGACTTCATGTAGGAAAGATTTCACAATATGAGAGGTGATTTTGAGAAAATATTTATTAAAGCTGGGGAGTGTGAAACAGAGGAAGAACTCAGCGTAGAGGAAGCGACAGGAGTGAGCCTAGGAAGTGCTCTGCTTTGGCTCCCTAGAAATGTTACAAGAAAGAAGTGAGCCAAGGCAGGACTGCTGTTAGCAAGCTCCCTGGGAAGTAAAGGTCACAGTGATAGAAGTGAGCCAATGCAAGGCTGCTTTTAGCTCACTGGGAGGTCAGAGAGAAAGCGGGCCTTGGAGACAGCATTAGGGGGTAAATCAGGGATGAGCTACTGGTACTCACTGCTCCCCTGTTTACAAGTCTCATAGGGACCCTTAAGAGTCTAGGAAGAAGTAAAAAGTCCATGCCCAAAGAAGCATGGGCGCATTCTAATGCAAGCCAGCATTGAGCCTTTGCTCTGAAGGCTTCTTACCTCTCCTTCACTGCCCCCATGGGTGAAGATCTTAGGAGAGGGTTTCAGCAGAATATTCATCAGCTTTTCAGGTGGAATTTTAATATGCTAATACATCAAAATAAGCATATGGGGTGGGGGGTGGTATTATTTTTCTGTCTGTTTTACTATTTTACTTTTATCTTGGGTCTGTCTGGCTCTAAGGTGTTTTTTGTTATTTGCTCCCCTGACTTCACCTGTCTTTGGGTTTAGCTGGCACAAATGGCATTCGTCTTTGGATTTAGTTAGCACAAATTGGGTGTCTGTTCTTTCTCTCTGACCAGGGTGATTTAAGCTATGTATTCTCTGGTTAGAGAGGAAAGGTATAAACCATTTGCTCTTAAGTGAGCTTGGTTGCAGGAGATAAGTTCTCGTGATTCACCAGTTGGCTGTAAATTGGCCAAATTGTTTGGCCTCATTTAATTTTCTTGTTTCAGTTTCCCTATTCCACTTGCCCTTGCCCAATAATTTTCCTAGCTTTTACTATCCTGTCACAAGGGCTCATTCTTAAGTTGCAGGTTTTATCCCTGACTGGGGTGCGTACAGGAAGCAACCAGTTGATACTTCTCTCTCTCTCTTCCCTCTCCCTCCCCCCTTTCTCCTCTCCCCACCACCACCCTCACCCCTTCCAGTCAATGAACATATCCTCAGGTGAGGATTAAAAAAATAATGACCGATAGACAACCTGTGGTTATTCAGAGTTTGGCAATTGGCACACATTTTCTTAAAAATGAAAGCATTCTCCCAATACGCTAAGGTTGTGGGTTTGATCACCAGTCAGGGCACATACAAGAATCATTCAGTGACTGCACCAGTAAGTGGAACAACAATTCAGTGTTTCTGTCTCCCTCCCTCTCTCTCTAAAATCAATAAATAAATTTTTAAAAAATGAACAGTGTTGGCCCTGGCCAGGTAGCTTAGTTGGTTAGAGCATTGACCCGATGTACCAAGATTGCAGGTTCAGTCTCTGGTCAGGGCTCATAGAAGAAGCAATCAATGAATGCATAAATAAGTGGAACAACAAATTGATGTTTTTCTCTCTCTTTCTCTTCCTTTTTCTCTCTCAAGTCAATAAATAAAATAACAGTCTGTTACTTCAAGGAAAACAATTGGCATGATTTGTTGCCAATGATAAAATTCTGCTTAGCCTTCTAGGAAAAAGTAAAATTTTGGAAAACTTGAATCTGCTACCCTTAGCTCCACAATACTGTAAGACTTTTCTGATAGATTGGTGGCTGTATTAATGAATGTTATATTTTTATATATGTAATAAAATGACTCAGCATTTACCAGATCTGCACAAGTCAAAGAACCAACATTTTCCAAAAAACCAGTGCATGATGTTACAAAAGTACCTGTGGGTAAAAGATCCTTTCAAAGTGCAGAATAGACAAATGTATCAGAATGTAATAGAACACAAAAAGGGCATTGATGTCATTTCAGATTTCATATTGCAACTAACCTGTGAAAAACTGTTAGCTAGGGGAAGCGTCTCAAGGTCCTGGCAGTTCTTCCTTAATTCTACACTTTTTAAATGGTAAAATGTAGTAGATGCAGCTGTAATCAGAAAAACCTGACAGGAACTAAACCAGGATAAATGTAGCTAACTGCAAAGAATTCAACATCTATGTAAATGTATGTATGTAATGGCTAAGCCTCCCTTCAGGAAGACAGAGCTTTGGATGTGAGTCCCCTGACTCCTGTACTTGCTGCAAGTAAATAAAACTACCGTGCGGCAACCATGCCTCATTCTTGAATAGAACACCCCAAGTGCTGAATCCCTTTAGTTTGGTAACAAAACTATCAGTGGTTGAGTGTTAGTGTAGCATGAAAAAATGTCCACAGTGATCTTTGTAGAATATTAAATTACTTCCTTTTCCAATTATTTGTCTGTGTGAGACTGGATTTTCTTCTCATATTTCAGTCAAAGCAACGTAGTGCAATGGAGTGAAGGTAGAGGCAGATGTGAGAATCCCGCTGTCTTAAACCAGATATTAAGGAGATTTTAAAAAATGTAGAACACTGTCACTCTCCTCACTCACTTTTTGGTTTGAAGATATAGTTATGTAGTTAATTTATTATTGTTATTTAAATTATCAGCTTAAATTTATAAAATGGTAAATATTGATAGATGTGACACTTGTAGCCAAAAGCTCTTTGAGCTGCTCAATAATGTAAAGAGCGTACCTGGCCCATTGTCTCTGCTCTGCTCATGTCTGTCTAACTACTTACCATGTGGTGATTGTGCAGATTTTTTCATGATAGGATTAATAAACTAAGAGCTTAAAAAAAAAAACTGAGGCAGAAGGGAAGTAATTGCTCAAATCATGCAGCTAGCAATGCCAGAGCTGGTATCTGAACCCAGGCACCTGACTCCAGGCTTATGTATTTCCTTTGGCAACATGTTTTAAAATCCTTTAAAATATTCTCTTTTTTTGACCTGTCAGGAGGGAGAGACTGGAGTCAGACCCTGCCCCCTCCCGCCCCCAGCTTGTTCCTTGGTTCTTGCCTCACTCAGGAGAGATGAATTCAAGTGAGAGACAACACATATAGTGGAAATGAGACAGCAAGTATATTTATGAAACACATACAAGCACAAAGCTGCAAGCAGGCACCTGGCGAGTCTGGATGCCCCACATATAAAGGAAATAAAGTCGTCAGTAAATTCTATACACTTGAGCTGAGGCTACAAGTGGGCACTCAGCTAACCTGAGTGCCCTGACTATTAGGGTTCAGGGATTATATACCCTAGCCAACTTCTAGGTTCCCCCTCCTTCTTCCCCTTCTAAACCTTGAAGATAATGCACAGCTACAAAGGCTTTCTTTCTCAGCTAGTAAAGGATCTTCGTCTTAGTGAAATTGCTAGAGTCTCCCTTTCCCAGCACAGAGTCTCAAGGACTCCCTTTCTCCTGCGCTATTTTTGCTTGTGGTGGTCAGAACACCTGGCAATCCCACTGGGCCTTGCTCAGGACTGCTGAATCAATGGGTGAGATGTGCCTCCCTCCTCCTCCCTGCCTTAGTTTACTACCTATCCTACCTAACCTTTTTCAGAACTTAAAGAAATTTATATACAAAGATGTTTGTGCGATAATAAAATTAGTAGCAACCAGTAGTCAGTGGATGATTAATGGCAAATAAATCCATGAAGGACTTTGAAGGACACTGGAGAATGTCCAGGAAATGACGTGGACCCATGAGAAAGGACTTGGGGACAATGGAAGCCATGCAAGCTGACCCTGGGGTGGGAGGGAGGAATCTGCAGAGGCAGGGCTGGGAGAAAGCAGAGAGCCTTTCTTGGAAACAGATGCGGGCCCTGTTGATATTTGGACATGAGGGGAAAGTTATGCATTGGGCCGTGGCTGGTGTGGCTTGGTTGCTTGGAGCAAAGCCCCCTTCCGGAAAGGTTGCGTTGGTTTCCCCTCCCGCGCCTTCGGAAGGCAACCGACTGATGTTAACACAGTTGATTCACACATGTGTCAACACATGTTCTCTCGCGTCAGTATTTTTTTCTCTCTCTCTCTGAAAACAGTGAGAAAGAATGTCCTGGGGTGAGAAAAAAAATTTTTACAGATGCAAATTAGGATGCGGGTGTATGTGGAAGAGCTAGAGGGCAGAGACGCAGAGAATGCGGAGGAGAACGTGGGAAATGCCCGAGGCCCAGCAAGCAGACCTGTAGGGAGCTAGACCTGCAGCACCTGCCGGGAGCCAGGGGGCCCGACCAGCAGCAGCTTTAGAGCGACTCCGGAGCGAGGCGAAGGGAACGGGTGTCAGGGGAGCGGGGAGTTTCCTACAGAGGAGCAGCGTCTTCACTCAGCAAACGCGGAGGGGACACAGCCAGAAGACCAGGGGCTCCGCCCAGCGAAGGGGAGCGGTTGGAAGGAGGGGTCCGGCGACCTGGGGAGAGCTGCGGTGAGTGGAGGACCGAGCGCGCCGTGCGGGAGAAGCGAGGCGTCGGGCCGCGCACAAGGGCTTAGCCGCTCAGGGACCACTGAGGGCCAAGGCGCGCGTCAACTCAGGTGATGCTGAGGCTGCTCTGCCCGCCACCTGCCAAGGGTTCCGGAAAGCAGCGCCGTGGCCCCGCAGCTTCCTGCACCGGAGTATTCAAGGTCTCCAACGCCCAGGGTGGTCAGAGAATGACAAGTATCTATCCGGTGTCTGTGCGAAAGGCGACCGCTGGACCAATGGACGAGGGCTGGACGGATGGAAGAGGGGTGGTCTTATGGGTTAGGGCTGGACCGATGGGCAAAGAAGTAACCAGTGGTGTGAGAGGGACCAATGTTTGAGGGCTGGACCAATGGGCGAGCGCTAGACCTATGGGGCAAGGGCGGGACCGGTGGCCGAGGGAGGGACCAATGCCGAGGATCCTGGGCCATCCAGGATACTGCGCTGAGTGAAGTCAGTAGCTTCAATGAGCTGAAAGAGAGACCTTCCCTCCGCTCGCTCAGGAAGGAGACTAGATTGAACGAGGACTTTAAAAAATGCCCCCGGCCTCCTCCGCAGGGATCTGGGGTCACACCATGAAGGAGGACCGAGGGTCGCAGTTAAACACTCTCAGTCCTGGGGGAGTCCTGTAGAGGATCCAAATCCAGGCCTCAGAATCGCCGACCTCCCACCCACGACTCCCCCTGGGCCCCGATTGGTCAGGTCGCTGGCTCCGCGCACTTCTGGGAAGACCTGGAAAAGCGGAGTTTACCCAAGGAATAGGGTCCCCGTGTCCCTACTGCGCATGCTTGAGTCATGACCCTAGCTTGAGGTGACGGCCACTACCAAGGCAGGGGCCGCAGGCGTGGACGCTAAGGGACTTGCCGAGGCTCTGTCGCAAGAGGGAGGGCTCTTCTTCTGCGGTCGCTGCTCGGCCGGTGCCTGGTAAGGGCGAGCCCCAGTGGGTCGGGGAGGGTCCTGGGTCCCTTGGCGTGGATGCGCCCCCCGCCCCGTCCGGGGTCTTTCGTAGTTCCTAAGGGCTGCTGATCCTGGGAGTTCCCCCAGGCTCTGTGTCGCGGTGCTCAGGCCGCCTCCTTGTCCTTCATCCGTGGTTCATCCGTCTCTTTTCTCCTCGCTCCCCCTTCTCCCAACCCAACCGACCCCGGGACGGAACCCTGATAGACACCCTAAATCAGGGAGCCCCACATTGGCCTGCCTTTCCTTGACCCCACCCAGTACCACTCCCCTCCCTGCACCCATCCTCGGCCCCCGTCCCACCCTTGTGGCTCTAGAGGCCCCCGCCGGGCTGGCAGAGAATTGGAGGTGTGAGATACTGAGGCGGGGAAAACACTCAGAGGCTTGGTCAGGAAGGTATGGAAATGATTGGAGATAATAGGAGCTGGGGCCATTTGGGCGCAGCATAGGCAGGTCTAATGACAAATTACAATGGGTAAGGAGGAGTAAAAGTAACTAATATTCAGAGCCATGGTGATTAGGGGAAAGGAAGTACCATGACATGAAATTCCCATTTTGGAGAAGCTCTTCACTGCATACTATAGAGTAGCAGATCTTGACCTTTTTTGGGTCACTGCTGCTTTGAAAATCTCTGTGTGAAGATATGTACAGGTGCACAGCTAAGTTGGCCCATCATCCCACCAACCATCTATTCACAGTCCTCCATGAACGGTATGGGACAGTGATTGTGGGGTGTGGGGGCAGCTGTCAGTATCACTGGGTACTTTTTTTTTAATCCTCACCCGAAGATATGTTTATTGATTTTGGAGAGAGAGGAAGGGAGGGGAAGGGAGAGAGAGAGAGGAAGAGAGAGAAACCATCATCTATGTGAGAGAGAAACATCAATCGGTTGTCTCCCATATGCACCCAACTGGGGATTGAATCCCCAACTTAAGTATGTACCCTGACAGGGAATTGAACCAGCAACCTTTTGGTATATGGGATGATGCTCCAACAAATTTAACCACCTGGACTGGGAACTTTTTCTTGTATTTTAAAGATTTTTATTTATTTATTCTTAGAGAGCGGGGAAATGAGGGAGAAAGAGAGGGAGAGAAACATCCATCAGTTGTTGGACCAGCCTGCAACCCAGGCATGTGCCCTGACAGAGAATCGAACCAGTGACCTTTCATTTTGCAGGACCATGATGCCCAACGAGCTGAGCTGCACCAGTCAGGGCTCACTGGGATTTTTTTTAAACAACCACTTAACCTTTCACCTGCCTGTTATTAAGAACCCCTGCTAAATTCACCACTGTTCCCATTACACAGGTAAAACCAACCCAGAGAGGGTAAGGGGTTTGCCCTCATGGCAGAGGACACAAGTGTTGATGGACATTGATGGTATTCCTCTCCCATAAGTATGAAGGTAATCCTGCTGATCCATCATCAGCCACCAGACAGGGCTCCCACCTTTCAGAATCTCACCAATAAGGTATTGGACCTCCCGTTAGTTTCCTATTGCTTCAGTAACAAATTACCACAAATTTAGTGGCCAAAAACAACACAGCTTTGTAAACTATTTTATAGTTCTGGAGTTCAGAAGTCTGATTAGGTCTCACTGGGTTAAAATCAAGGTGTGGGCAGGGCAGTTGCTTCATGGGGACTCTAGGAGAGACAATCTATTTCTTTGTCTTTTCCATCTTCTACAGGCTTCCAGCATTCCTTGGCTCATGACCCCCTCCTTCCATCTTTACAGCCAGCAACATTGCATTTCTCTGACCCTGCTAACATCAGCACATCTTTCTCTGACTCTCTTCTTCTGCCTCCCTCTTCTGCTTTTTAGGATTGGAGCCACATGGATAATCCAAGCTAATCTACTTTAGTAACTTGAATTCCATCTGAAAACGTAATTCCTCTTTGCCATGTAAGGTAACATTCATAGGTTCCAGGGATTGGGACCTGGATATTTTTGGGAGGCCATTATTCTGCCTCCCAAAGATCTGATGATATCTCAGAGACTCCTGCCAGTTCTTAACATTGTGTGAGCCATCTTTAACTCCTGGGTCTCCTTTGTGCAGACCAATGTCATGGCAGCTGGTTGGGATAAGTGGGAGACTGAGGCCACAGCAATATAAAACCACGAGGTGACACAGTTATGGGGAGTATGTAAACTGAATGGAGGAAGGTTCCTGTTAAGCCTTTTGATCTTTTTAATTCATTTCTGCTTCACTTTTTTTTTTAATCCTCACCTGAGGACACGTTTATTGATTTTAGAAAGTGGGGAAAGGAGTGAGGGAAAGAGGGAGAGAAATCTCGATGCGAGAAGAGAAGCACCAATCAATTGCATCTAATACGTGCAGGCATGCACACTGACCAGGAATTGAAACCACAGCTTTTTGGTTTACTGGATGGTATGCCTACCAACTGACCCACGCTGGCTGGGGCCCTGCTTCACTTTTAAAAATCCTGTTTGTTTATTGTACTTTTACTGAGTAAAAATTTAATTCTCAAAATATACACATTTGGCTAAAGTAGCTGCCTGTCAACCCTTCTCTTCACACCTAGAAAATACATTTCTAGAAGGCTCAGAATGAATCCAGAGAAGTGACTGATGTGCATGCTAGTGGTGTGCAGTAGTATCTCATTGTGGTTTAGCTCTGCATTCCCCTCATGACCGATGGTGAACATTTCATGTGCTTATTAGACATTTAAATATTTTCTTTGCAGAAAGGCCTATTCATAGCCTTTACCCATTATTACATTTGGTTATTTATCTTTTTTATTACAGAGTTAGAGGTCTTTATAAATTCCAGATAAAAGTCCCTTCTCAAATATATGGTTTACAAAAATTTTCTCCCATGCTGTGGGTTATATTTCAACTTTCTTGACAGTATCCTTTGACTCACAAAAGTTTAAAATTTTCAAAATTTCTTCAATTTATCTGTTTCTTCTTTTGTTGACACTTTTAGTGTCATATTGAAGAAAGCTTTACCTAATCCAAGGTCATTAAGACTTTCTCCTATCTCTTTCTCTCTCTCTCTTTTTTTTTAAGAGGTGGGAGGGAGAAAGAGGAGAGAGACATCAGTGTGTGAGAGAAATATTGACCAGTTGCCTCTTGCACGCCCCCAACTGGGAACCTGACTGGCAACCCAGGCACATGCCCTGACCAGGACTCGAACTGGTGACCTTTTGGTTTGAAGGCCAATGCTCAGTCCGCTGAGCCACACCACCCACAGCCTATCTTTTCTTTTTTAAGTTTTACAACTAGCTCTTAGAGTTAAGTCTATGATCTATTTAGAGTTAATTTTCGTATATGGTGTGAGGAAGGAGTCCATCTTCATTCTTTTGTTTTGGGTATCTAGTTGTTCCAACATTCAACATTTGTTGAAAAGCCTATTCTTTCCCCTTCATCAAGGATCAGACTTGATCTTCACCTCCTGAAAGGGGAAGTGTTTACTTTTTGGAATTATTCATGAATATGACTTGTCCTTTCTCCCCCTTTTATTTATTCATTCAATTATTTATATCAGTGCAGACTTATGGATATGTATTTTATTCTTTGGGTTATATCCTGAGGACTTAGTCTGAAGTTCTGGTTGAACTTTGCTCTGTAACTGGCATATCTCACTTTAAGCCTCAGCTGCTCAGGGAGGAGCAGCTGAGGAATGTTGGCTCTGGATCAGCCAGACCTGGGTTCAAGTTTTGGCTCCCGCTATCTCTCTTGTCCTGAGCCACTTGTTTAAGTCCCCGGGCCTATCAGTCCTACCAGGGGCAAAGCAAGGATGGTGGTGACACTTGGAAGGAAGATTGTTGGGCTATGTATGGTACTGGAGGTATGAACTAATGCCGTGGTATTTTTGTTCCTGGCTCAGATCCAACTTGAGGACCAATAACATGGCCCTGGGCAGGTCACTTTAATGTTGAACGTGGACAGGAGTGCCAGAGGGGCAGGGTATGTTCTCCCTTCCTCGTTAATTTTATTAATTTTAAATTCTAGTTGTTTATGTTAATCTTTATTTTTAAATGTTAACTATTTTCCCATTGTAAAGGTAGTTCATAAACATTACAATTTGGGGGAAATAATGAAAAATTAGAAAAAAATAATAGAAAACTAGCAAAAAATGAAATCCCTCGTTTGCACCACTGCTAACATTTTGATAAATTACTTTTTAGTTGGCTTCAGTGCATTTTTATATAATTCTTAGCAAACAAACTCAAAAGTACCTGCTTTTTAGGTTAAGAACGGGTCCAATAAAATTAGTAAATACATAACAAATATGACTGGAATGGAAAATAAATAAAAGAAAAGACAAGTGAGTTGAGAGAGAACTACATAGAACAGGGACCAAAGTTCTTGGTCTTTGTTTTTTTGAAAAATGTACAGTTGTTTAGCCTAGAAAAGATCTTTGTTAATTGTGTTCTTTGGATTTTCTTTCTAACAATGTTTTTTTTGTAAAACAAATATAAACGCTTTAAATCCTTATATCCTTTTCCTTTTTTACCCCTTGTGTCCTCTCTCTCTCTCTTTTTTTTTAATCTTGGTAAAATGGTTCATTTTAAGGAGCAACATCTCTATCTTGTGGCCTTCTAGAATACTGTTGCTTAATGTTTAAATTGAATTTTCCACAACTACAGGTGTGAATTAAATTGTGCTCTGGCACTTTATAAGGGCCTTTACATCTGGTCTCTAAGCTGGTGATTTGTACTCTAATAAATGGAAAGAAAACAGGAAATTCAATTATTTGAAAGCTTTGCTTGTAGCTATGAAAAAATGTACGTAGGAAACAATGCAGAAATGAAAGCAGTTTGCGATAGGATGATAAGATTATGCAGATTTACTATTTTTTAATGTATCCTCTATAACATTTTTCAATTAAATATTTCAAAAATTTTAAATGAGCTCAATGTAACCTATGGCATTGTTTTCCTTTGGTTAGAAAACTAAATCCGGATACACCAAGTGTGGTGTCAGCAGTGTAGAAGAGCTGTTTATTGTGCAAGAATATGTTTTCAAACTGGTAGCTCTTAGATGAAGGTGGTTTCTACAAGCACTTTTTATTTTATTTTATTTTTATTTGATGATGATCTAAACAAACAAACAAACCCATATAAGCCTATTCTGGCTCCCCTAGATGACAAGCAGAACTTTTGGAAGTGTGGAGGCATTTGTGCCAAGATCCAGCTGGCTTGAGGGCTCCTTACTGAGCAAATAGCCCCTGGTCTCATGTGTAGGCCCTGTGTGCTCCACCATTCTGGGAGCATGCTCTCAGTCTGAATGTGCATGGAAGGTTAGAATCAAGATGTAGGGATACCACAAGCTATGACTTTTTAAAAAAGATTTTATTTATTATCCCAGCTGCTGTAGCTCAGCGGATTGAGTGTCAGCCTGCGAACCAAAGTGTCACTGGTTCAATTCCCCAGTCAGGGCACATGTCTGGGTTGTGGGCCAGGTTCCCTGTAGGGGGTGCATGAGAGGCAACCACACATTGATGTTTCTCTCCCTCTTTTTCTCCCTCCCTTCCCCTCTCTCTAGAAGTACAGAAATAAAATCTTTTTAAAAATTATTTATTTATTAAAGATTTTATTTTATTTTATTTTTAGAGAGAGGGGAAGGAGGGCAGAAAGAGAGGAAGAGATACATCAATGTGTGGTTGCCTCTCTTGCAACCCCAACTGGAGACCTGGCCCCAAACCTAGGCACATGTCCTGATTGGGAATTGAACCAGCGACACTTTGGTTTGCAGACCGGCACTCAATCCACTGAGCTACATCAGCTAGGGTGCTATGATTTATTGGGCACTTACCATACTCTATGCTGTTTTGTGCTGAATTGTTCCTATCCCCAAATTCATATGTTGAGGTTCTAATCCTCAGGACTTCAGAATGTGACTATATTGGAGATAGGGTCTTTGAAGAGGTAATTAAGATTAAAACATGGCATGTTAGCTTGGTCTTGATCCAGTATGAGCAGAGTCCTTATAAGAAGATATTACAGTGTGAGGCTTCCGGCCAAGATGGAGGCATAGGTAGATATGTTTTGCTTCCTCACACAACCAAAAGAATGACAATAACCAATTTAAAAACAAACCACCAAGACTACCAGAAAATTGAACTGTATGGAAGTCCAACAACCAAGGAGTTAAAGAAGAAACATTCTTCCAGACTGGTAGGAGGGTTGGATATGGGCAGCCAGGTGGGAGAGGACATGTGGCAAGGCAGTGGCTGGAGGACCAGGGGACCCACATTCATGTGCAAATAAACCGGGAGGACCAACTGGGAAGCAAGACAGACCATGCAACCCAGGGTTCCAGCGCCAGAAAAGATAGCTTCAAGACTTCTGACTATAAAAACCTGTGGGGGTTGTGGTGGTGGGAGAAACTGTCAGTCTCACAGGAGAGTCAGTTGGAGGGGTCCACAGGATCTTAGAATGTACACAAGCTGACCCATCGGGAATCAGCACCAGAAGGGCACAACTCACTTGTGGGTAGTGGGAGAAGTGACTGAAAGACAAGAACTGAGCAAGCAGCATTGTTCCCTCTCTGACTCCTCCCCCACATACAGTGCTACAACACTACGAAGTTGGTTGCCTGGCCCTGGTGAATACCTAAGGCTCTGCCCCTTACAACATAGCAGATGTGCCAAGACATAGAAATATGTCCCAAATGAAAGAATAGATTAAAACTCCAGATAAAGAACTAAGCGATGAGGAGAAGTCAACCTATCAAATGCAAAGTTCAAAACACTGGTAATCAGGATGCTCACAGAAATGATTATCGTCACAAAATAAAGAAACGAAGGCTATATGAAGTGAAATAAAGAAAAATTTACAGAGAACCAACAGTGAAGGGCAGGAAACCGGGACTCAAAACAATGATTTGGAACAGAAGGAAGAAATAAACATTCAACCAGAACAGAATGAAGAGACAAGAATTCAAAGAAATGAGAGGCTGAGGAACCTTTGGGACATTAAAATTCCAACATCTGAATCATAGGGGTGCCAGAAAGAGAAGAGGAAGAACAATAAATCGAAAATGTATTTGAAAAAATAATGAAGGAAAACTTCCCCAATCTGGCAAAGGAAATAGACATGCAAGCCTAGGAAGCTCAGATAGTCCCAAAGAAGTGGGACCCAAGGAGGAACACACCAAGACACATCATAATTAAATTACCCAAGATTAAAGATAAGGAGAGAATCTTAAAAGCAGCAAGAGAAAAGGAGAAAGTTACCTACGAAGAAGTTCTCATAAGACTATCAGCTGATTTCTCAAAAGAAACCGTACAGGCAAGAAGGGACTGAAAAGAAAGATTCAAAGTTATGAAAAGCAAGGACCTACATCCAAGATTACTCTATCCAGCAAAGCTATCATTTAGAATGGAAGGGCAAATAAAGTGCTATCCAGATAAGGCAAAATTAAAGGAGTTCATCATCACCAAGCTCTTATATGAAATATTAAAGGGACTTATTTAAGAAAAAGAAGATCAAAATTATGAATGGT